>VZTM01025145.1:13282-43100 GCA_013400555.1 Jacana jacana | reverse complement strand
TATTACAGGAAAAGTAGAAGCAGTGCAGTACCTCCCCATGAAACTGCCTTTTAATTTCCAAGTTCCTGTTAATCACTAGACTTCCACTTTGCCATTTCCTTGGTAGCTGAACCAACTGGGTGTGAACATCTTTGATCATGAAGGACAATGAAATCCCAGAAGTCTTATGAAGCAAACCCACTTTTCTCTACCACAGTGATACTCTATATTATATTTAATGGCTCAGAATGAGCATAAATTATATTACTATAAAAACTGAGGTTATTTTCTAACTAGGTTACATACACTATAATTTAAAACCAGCCCGTTAAGATTCCAAAGGAAAACATGAAAAACAAAAGTCAAAAATATATGGGACAGATGGTCAAAGAAAGATTTGTATGGAATTGGACACAACAGAAGAAGATGGCACA
This sequence comes from Jacana jacana, assembly GCA_013400555.1. Taxonomy (NCBI): domain Eukaryota; kingdom Metazoa; phylum Chordata; class Aves; order Charadriiformes; family Jacanidae; genus Jacana; species Jacana jacana. The sequence continues at coordinate 42,687 of VZTM01025145.1, read as the reverse complement.
CATCTGCAATTCTTCCAGCTGGAATTCCAAACTACCTGAAATACAAATTACACATATTCTACAGTTTATATTTAATTGCAATTAGAGTCTAAGAAATTTTTAGTTAAGTCTTTGAATATACATTTGTTTTAAGGATAACACTTTTTCCTTCTCCCATCAGTCCCTCAAGAAAGATTCAATTTCTCTTTAAGCCTAAGAGCAGGAAAGAAAGAAAGAAAGAGAATGTACACACAACAAATATCAGACAAGAGAAGAAAGAAAATTCAGTTCCCTGTAATTGTGTTTTGTCCATTTATCTTGCACTGTAAGCTGTGAACTAAATGAGAATATGCCATCAACCGGAAAAGAGAAAAACAACAGTCCTGATTAATCTAGTTCACCCAAAGTTCTCTCCTTGATCTCATGGCATTTCAGAAGACAGTGTTCATTAGTTGCCAAAGCTAAAAAAAGGTCATCGTATCTTCAGTGCCAAAACAGAGAAGCGGAGAGGTCCTCCACTGAAAACCAAAGTGACTACAAAGTCCTTGCACGTAGCCCATGGAAGTAGGGTTGTTTTGGGGTCCACTCTCCAGGAATGCTTTTATGACTGTCAAACAAATCTTGGTTTCCAAAACTCGTATGCCCTAACCCAAAACCTGGGAACATCTACATTCCCATCTGAAGTTTGAGATGCTCAAAACTGCAGTATCAGATATGGGCATTAATAAAGTGTGAAAAAGTTTAGCTACAGACATTGTTCCATAACCTAATGGATCTTCCTCTCCTACTAAGTAGATTCATATAGTCTAGAAAAAGAATATATTCTTATACACAGAGAGAAGTTCAGAAAACCATCAATGAGAATGGTCTGTTTAAAGGCATAGATTCATAGACTGGCATAATGAATGCAGAGAAGATGAATCAGGGTGTCCAAAGGCCTTGAAGGCCAAAAATTAAAAAGTAAAAAAGGAAAAATGGCAAAAAGCAGTTGGCTCTGAACATCATTCTTGTCTACCTGCTTATTAAAAAAGCCAGTCACCTGGTTCTGGAGGTTCGAGGATTCTCATCCTGCATGCAAGCAATTCCCAAGCTTATCTCAACTTGGCTGAATTTTCTGCTGAACTTCAGCAAATATACTCAGCTAAAAATTGTATAACTTACCCAACTGGCCTGTACTGATTTCTGTAAAAGAAAATAAAAAAATACATCAGTGCTTAAGTAATTTGTCAATGTTCTAATCTTTTTCCAGCTGCACACCAGAGAGATTCTTTCTGCTATCATTTCTACCATTTCCTCTCAGTGATGCCTAAACAGAGGCTAATCTCTCTGAAGCACCTGCAAACTGCCACCTTCATAAGCCAAAAAAATCCACCAAAGGATATTGGATATTGAATTTCACTGGCCCAGGGTAGAATATCGCCAGGTCTTTATTTTAACTCACTGCTTTTATGTGTTAAACAGAAGTGGAAAGCAAGGAAAGGGAAGATCTAATTTTTGTGTCCAGTTTCCTTTTCTTTTTAGACAGTGATGGTTTAAAACTACATGTGTTACTACAAACAGGCATGCTACAGAAGGATTTAAAGTGTAATATGCAGCCAATGTAATTAATGTGGTTCAGATTTTGTCAGCAAATTTGTCCATTTTATCATTAAGGAAGCAGCTATAACATTTCTGACCGGCTCCTCAGCCGGAGGAACTGGGCAAAGCTGTGGTGAAGCCCAAGGAAGGGCTGCTTTAGGAACAGTTTAGCCCAGTTCTGTATATAATGTCTTTTTTTCTCTGCATGTAGGGCTTTCTATATGGATTCCTATACATGGAGGTCTACATGTCACATACATCTCGTGCACATGTACATAATTTCCCACCTATATAAATACCACAGGAGAGATTATTCACAGCTTCTGTAACTGAGAGTGACAACTGTCATTCGTGCCTTACAGAGACAGCACTGTGTTTTCACAGCAGTTATTGTCCTGTCAAAGGGGCAGAAGTTTTTTGTGGGGGATTGTTACCTAAAATTCCACTCTTATTTACATTTTCAACCACAACATTCAACAAGTAAGATGTGGGGAAAAGACTCTTTAAGCATCTTAAGAAAAAGGTTTTTCATGAAAGGAGAGAGGATAAAGCAATTCAAATGAATGTTAACACCAAGGATAAGAAGAAACGTTACCGGTTCCTACCTATCAAAGAGGGTCAGCTGCCCCTGCTTTTCCTAGGGTATTGTAAAGATGCGTTAAAGTTTGCAACATGTTCAGATAGAGTGAGAAGAACTGCAGAACAGTCGAGTAGGAAATGAATAATTCTGTCTTTAGAGCCATGCCTGAGCAGCGCACAGTAAATAAGGCCTGGGGCCAAACGCCAAGCAATGAGGATAAAAGAACATATTGAATAGCTGCTCATTAAGTGAGCACCATCCATCCTGTGCCCTGCTGAAGCAGGTGTCCTGGGGAAAAGTAATAGTATGCAACCTTGTAATTAAAACTGTATCATAATACATATTCACCAGGAGGCAAAATTAAGGATGCCCTGAGAAATTCAGTCTGACATTGTTTAACTTTTCACTGCTGGACCCTGTAACTTTTATGTTCCTTTTGCCATAGATACATAATTTTTTTTTATTTTTTTTTTTTACTGTTGTATGTATTTCAAGAGGTGGAGACATATAATAGGAGATAGTGGAATATAGTCTTTCTGGCCATACATCCAAACAAAAATAAGAATGATTTCAAGCCAATGGACCAAAATTGAAGCCACTGCATGTGCCTGAAGAGCCCAGAGCAGTGCTGCAAGGAGGAGGAGGGTAGGATTGAAAATCTGCAGGCAAGGTAAGGGAAGTCTAAACACCAGGGACCATTAGTCTATGGCTTGTATTTAACAGGCACTGATGCACATCAGGGATAGATCTTGGTACATACATTGCCTTACCTCACTGTCAATCTGTTTATATTTCACCATAATCTTCAGAAAGCAAACCTTCTATTGAATAGATTTTGTGTTCTTTGACTATCTCCTCCTTATTCCATTCTTTTCTTTCTATCTTGCTGTTTCCTTCTTTCAATCACATTCTTACTTAACATATTCCAAAGAAATTGTGAATAATTTTCAATGGTTATTCTCTCAGTCTTTAAGCACCTTTTCTCATTTGGTACCCTGGGGTGGTCTTACTTGTTATCAGTGCTTTTTCTCCTTGATATATTGATAGTCTCTGTATAGCTATACATATCCAGTGGTGTGAAAATTATTGAAAATGACTGTAGAAATACATTTATATTAACATTTGCATGCATATGTGCGTATGAACACATATCTTTTACGTGTATATAAAGTGGATATTAAAAGAATGTTAATGTCACAGAGATAAGGTCATGGCACTAAACAACTCCATAAAGTTGTTTGAACTTAAACTACAAAAATACTTCCTCTTTCCGTATATTGCCCTTGCAGTGTAACTCCTTTTACTTTTAATGAAATAGACCTTTTTGTTGACCTCCAGATTTTCTGGCTGAGCAAAGGAGGCCCCAATACCTCTGTGCCCATGCACAGCTGAGGCTGAAGACCCCAGCCAGGACTGTTCCTCAGCTGGGAGGTGACCTGGCCATGAGACCTGCTCCTATCAGGGACATGACCCTCATGCAACCACCCTGCAAGTTTGAGGATTGATAAAATCTATTTTTAACCAAAGACTAAATTCAGGATCCTCAGCCCTGACCTTATGGTCCCTTGCTCTGTTTTCTGCACGTGTCAAACTTCACAGACAAAATTAATCACGTTCTCATGAGATTCTGCTCATAGAATTTGTTCTTGTGCCCAACTTAAAATGCAAATACCTGGTGTTTTGTTTCGGTCTTTTGTTTGCTTTGTCAGCAGTATCAAACTGGGAACTTTCTGTATTTCAAGAGGAATCTCTTATTGCAATTTGCTCTGAGAAAATGGCTGCCTAGCAACTTTATGGCAGGGAACAAAGTCTAATTTATCTTGAACCATCCCTAGCCTATCCTTTGCTTTCTTCTGACCCAAGTTTTCTCAGTTCTAGCTCCAGTTAAGGATTCCCTGGTTTCCAGTCCCTGTCCCTATATTGACACTTCATTCTTTAGTAATATATTTTTATATACACTACATTTTATAGATTATCTTTTTCAGAGATCTTCTGAATCATTGTTTTTTAAATACACTGGTCTTCCTCTGACTTATTTACAAAGCAAGAGGTGTTTTAATACTGCGAATGCTATTTTATAAGCCTTGAGGGAAGAGAAAAAATATAGAAGTTACCAGAATGATTTTGGGATATAATAATTCAATAAATTTGCCTTCTAATATCTAATTCAGCCCCCTTGAAAATCTCCCCTTTCATAAGAAAACCTTGCTTGAGGTTAAATCCCAAGAACTTTCGACTTTCAGCCTCTAAAACAGTTGCAGTCTCTAATGAAATATTGTTTAACTTTGGCTTAGGGTTAGCACAGTGCAAAGGCAAAATCATATGAGTTTGAAGAAAGAAGGAAGTTGTCCTGGTTTCATCTAGGATAAAGTATAGAGTTAGTTTTCCTCCTAGCAGCTGCTGTGTTTTCAATTTGGTATGACAAGAATGTTAGTAGTACATATTGTTTTAGTTGTTGTTAGGTAATGTTTATATCATCAAGGACTTTTTCAGCTTCCCGTAGAAGTTGAGAGGTAGCAAAGACAGTATAAACTGACCAGAGAGGTATTCCATGCCACAGAGATCATCCTCAGTATATAAATGGGGGCTAGCCCACCTAGGGGCAGGGATCACTGCTCAGGATAAGCTGGGGAATTGATCATTGGATGGTGAGAGCTACTTGTGTTGTACCAGTTTATTTTGTATATCCTTTTACCATTATTATTGTTATTATAAATTTCCTCTTCTGTTACTCTTCTATTAAACCATCTTTATCTCAAACCCATGAGGTTTTTTTTTCTTTCTCTTCCTTTTCTCCTTCTTCTCCCTACCCTACTTAAGGGAGGAGTGAGCAAGCAGCTGAGTGGTCCTAGTTGCTGGCTGGGGTCAAACCATGACAGAACACAGAGGGAAACAGTGTTGTGCTTTTTTTCCTTCAGACATGTATTTGTGAAGAGCAGAACTAATTAAGGTGAGTTTCCAATATATTGTGTCTTTTGCTTGGTCTGCCCAGTGACTAACAAAGCACAAAGTGCAAGCAAAGCTTTTTCTGCATCTGGGAGGGCCGTGTATGCACAATGTGCTGCAAGGGTGTCTCACTTAACCAGATTTGCTGAAGTCTAGCATAGGATGGACTCATATCACAGCCTTCCCTCCAGTGTAACTCCAGAAAACTTTGTCCTCTCCTGCTCCTTCTGTCTGCATGAAACTTGCAGGATTTTAAGATATTTCCCTCCCCAGCCCTGTTTGGAGTATGGAACACAGAAGCTCTTCATGGTCTCTGGTGCAAGAGTGCCATGCACCAGGGCAACACCTGGGCTCTGAAATGAAATCTATACAGAGGAAGAAAAGGTGGATTCCTGTTCTTGTACGGGGATCACAGGTCAGGCTGTACTACACACAAGCAGGAAAGTGTGAAGCTGTCTGTGAATGTGTTCTCTGATCCTTGTGCCTCTGTGATGGATCTGATTGACATAGACAAACTGGTTCACAAATTAGACACAGAAACATGCAGACAGCATCAGAGAAACCTTATTTTTGGAGGAAACCAGGGTCAAGACAACACTAGCCTATGGAATCTTTAGGATGTCTTTAAAGTACTGGGAAGGAGAAGGTTTAATGATCAAGATGCAAACCACCTCTTCTACAGTCTTCAGCTAATGGTCACAGCAGCACCACCAAGAACTTTTCAGACTGAGTGCAAGAAAAGCTGAAGGAAACCACTATTAAATTGCAGCACTATGTTCCCTGAGGTCCAAGCACAGTTGGAAATTACTCCAGGTTATGGATCTTCAGATAGGCTCAGGCAGCTTGAATGAAAAGAAATGTAAAAATTAGGCATGACCAGCAGTTACCCCTGAAAACATCACCACCAGGTTAGTGCCCAAATGCAGAAACTTCACCTGAGATCTGTACTTTCTCACAGCCAACAGCCTCATGCTTTCATCCAAAGGCTCAGGGTCTGAAATTTGGGGTGGTTGGTGCAAGCAGAGTATGCCAAGGCATTTAGGACATTTAGATATCTAAGAGCCAGGCATCCGAAAGAAAATGTACAATAATATAGAGGCTGTAAGTAACTAGGGGACATTGCTGTACAGTCAGATCTGTTTGACATGGGAAATTACAGTCTCAGATATCTGGACTTCCCACAGCCTGATACCAAGGAGCTCACCAGGGCCTTTTACCTGCCTCTGCTGAACTCACTGCAAATAGCAATGACTACTGTAGAGGTTCAGCAAAACCAGTTGCATCCAATAGCTGTTTGCTAGGTATCAGGCAAGCGCTCAAGAGGCATGTTAATGTCTTTCCAAGCAAAGCCAAAGTCAGGATTTGAGCACTGTGGGGAGAAACACAGCAAGAGAAGGAGGAGAATACAAGGCCAGCTTGAGCAGAGCGAAACACGACACAGCAGAGGAAGAGAGGAAGGAGCAGTTAAGCTTTACCCTATGCCTCTACGCTGTGAAGGGATGCTGAGGAGCAGCATTCCTCTGGGCCAGTTCTTTGAGCAGCCACTACTAGAGGGTCAAAGAAGGAAAGAACCAAAGGCTCTGCAACTGAGGTACTTCCTTGTCTCTTCTCTGGCTTTATAAAACCTACAAGCAGAAGAGAAAGGAGCGATGCCAGTGATAAAATGTGAGGGAGAGAAACAGTGCACAAGTATGGGGCTGGCTCCTCTGTTTCATATTCCAATCACTCCTTCCTGTGATTAGAATAAGGGGCATTTTTCAGCAGAGCTGCTGAGAAGAACATTTTCTTGCAGTTTGTTTCACCTGATTCCAGGCATGGAGTGGTGCTCTCCTCACACACTAGCCAGAATTGTTGCTGACAGTTCTTGAAAGCCACAGAGAGACCAGGAAAAAGCAAGGGGAAGGTGGGATGGAAAGCTGAGTAATAACAGTAATAATATTAATAATAATACCCAGAACCCTTGTTTATGTTTCAGGCAGCACAAATCCCAAAATGTGGCTGCATTTACCCAGAGAAGGGAACTCTTACCTGAAGGGGTAATGAGTGGCCAAAGGTCACCCTGGCTGTGCAGGTCCTCAGACATACCTGTGCTCTGAAGATACATCACTGGTCTGCCGCATCCAGAGAAATCAAGATTAGTTTAGCTATTTTTTGTGCACAGTGCAATAAAATGGTAATTATGTCACTTTTCAAGATGAGAGGAGTGAAAGGACAGAGGGAGAATTATGAAAGGACAGTTCAGAAAGTTCAGTTGCTTGCTCTTACTCATTTCTTCTTCATGTGAGACGTTTCCAAGAAAGACCTTTTGTGAAAAATATCTTTGTGCTTTATAGTACCAAATTCCACTTAGAGCACACTGAGGTTCCAGTCTAACACAGCTCCCACATACCTGCTTAATGATGAGCGTTTATTTAAATTGCATCCTTAGTCAGCAAAGGATTCAAATCCCTTATGAGCCTCAAGGACTTGCAATTACTTTTCAGACTGTAGTGTAGGAAAAAGAGAGCTTGAAAAACAGCAATGTGACAAATGGAATCAGAATTAAGCCTGAAAGGTGCATTTTTAAATATCAACAATAATAAAAAGCTATGCATAGGATATGAGAAGAACTGTCTCAGCACTGAATACTTAGGTATTATTATGCTTCTAACATGTTAATAACACCCTTGTCATCTGGACAAGACATCACAGAGCTCTATATCGATATTTTAGTTCCAGGCAACTGGGCCATATGGAACAGAAGTCTAAAGCATGTTGTGGGTGCCGTAGGCCAGATCGTCCCCACCAGGATGTTCATCTACATATCCAGAAAAGAGCTTCACAAATGTGGTCTTGGCATTTGCCCCATGGTAATGAAAATTCATGGTTTGGTGTCAACAAGTCCAACAAATACAGAACACATTCTATAGACTTTGAAAGCATTCTGAAGGTTTATCAGTTTGCTGTGTTCAAGGAAAAAAGCCAGAAGGAGTATCACAGACAATTTTCACTGACAGTCCAGTCCTGTTCTAGGGTATGAAGTGAAGCTATTTGTGCAGTATTACGGCATTTTAGTTCAGGTGTTGGATACCTCACAGGAGCCTGTTATATGTTTATACAAATATGGAGCAGTGGGATTCATAGCATGAGAAGATAAAAAGCAGAGCAACATCTGAATCTGATCTTAGCTTTTCTGAATATCTACAAGGACGCTTTATGCATTAAAAGAAACCTCAATATTGGAAATAAACAAATAAATCACCAAAATGGCATAATGATAGTCACTAGCTTATGAACACTGCTTTACCTCACAGTTAATTTATCTCTCTTACATGAGAAATAAGTTAGCTTATAAATCAATTTCTGCTTTGAAAATAAAAAAATAAAAGAAATAATTAAATCATAAGTCCTATACCAATGAAAAAAGTTAATAGAAATTTTAATGAAAGTGCAAACTACATAGGGTTTGAACTCAATATCCCTGAAATAGAAGGCATCTATCCCCCCAAGGCTAAACAGCTTTTGGTACCATCTACAAACAAGATACATGATTTTCACAGGCTCTCCTGAAGAGCAGAGTTATTATCATACATTAGATTTTGCTTCTTGATTAAAAAATCATATTAATTAAATGCAATTAAATTAAATTAAATTAAGAGTTGAAGATGCAGCAATCCATTTATTATTATTTTCTCACAGTGTGGGCCACATTCTAATAGAGTGATCACCCTCCCTCCCAGCCTCCCAGTCACGATTACACAACATCCCTGGAGCACTTGCAGTAGCTGTGTGTGCAGAATAGACATGTCACAGAAGTATTTGCAGATTTTAATTCTTTTTAGTGAGATTTTTGTTACATAAAAAACTCGTCATGTGGCCTTCTCTTCAGCTTTGGGGTCATCTCTTCCTCCAACTTGTTTTCTCAATGTCTTGCTGTATCTGAATTGCTTTTCCTTTGTCTTTTTGTGTCATGTCTCCTTGCATTGTACGAGTTTACTTCACTGTATTCACTCTAAAATTCCTGGAAACCTTCTCACAAAGGATAGACTTATCTGCTGATAGCTACTCTTACTGCATCTGTGTTGTACCACCATTGAGAGTGCATATCTCAATGATCCTTGAGAAAAGAGGAGTTTGGAAGAACAGAATAGATACCTCAAATTAAGAACAAATGATTTTTTTATTTTATTTTATTTTTTGTTACCCCAGCAGCAGGGAGTGGGTAGACTCTTCCTGCACATAAGTTACTTTGTGAGGTCCTTCTGCCCCACTTTACGTAGGCTGGCAGCATGAATCATGTGGGCTATTCCCCCAAAACAAAGCTGAACATGTTGGGTGCCCTGAACCATGACACGAGAAGAGGCAAGACAATTCACCCAGCAGTATGGAAGTGTGTAATGAAGTCCCAGTTGGCTAAAGAACTGGTAGCAGGCGAGGAGCTGGGCAGAAAAAAAGACCCGCACCAAACAAACCATTTCCTGTCAGATAAGTCTCAGAGCAGTCCCCTTGGGAAACTTGTGACCTTGTTAAAATGAACATTTTCCCTGGATTTTTAACCTCCCGAAAATATGAGAAAAAAATACTATTATTTGCAGTTTTTTGTAAGCAGACAATCCTCACGTGGGAGAACCACTGAGATCCTGAGAAGCTGCCCCTACAAGAGTAAAACCAGGGTCTTTACTGATGAATGCACAGACAGCCAAAAAAATTACACCAGAGCCAGTTCTTTAACATGCATATAATAGAATGTGGAATTATTTTCTGCTGTTGTGCTCTCCATCCCTGCACTAAGCTGCCAGTGCCATCCTCCCTATTCTGAAACGCCTGCTACTCTCAGGAGCATTCACCCTCCACTCCACGCTCCCACCATCTGCGAGAAACTTCTTCCTATATCATCTGTCTCACCCATTTTCTATCTCACATCAATTCACTGCTGGCAACATGTTTTCTCCCTTGCCTTCCTTAATTCCTTTTCCTTTCTCTCCGAAATATCATTTTATATGTTAATATTGTTATTTAGTTGTGTCTCAGGTTCCTGGATCCAGGTTATATGGAAGTGGCTTGTTGCACTGAATTTGCCACAGTATCTTTATACAGTATGTTTTTATCTCATATGGCAGATTTCTTCCAAGGACATTATGAAAATGAGCCTGTTCATGACTATAAACTGCTGATTCAAGACAATTTTGTTTTCCTTTTGGAAAATCGTGTTGGCTAAATGTCTTTCTTTTTGATATCTCTGGACAGCTCCTGCATTGTGCTCCCTTACGACAGTTTGTTTCAGAAACAGATTAAACTCTACTGCAAAATAATCTCTTTATATTATCCAATTCACAGCAAATGCTAACAGGGACTGTGCTGAAAGGAAGATGCATTCTGTAAATAGAGTGAGTCCATAACAGTTTTTCCTCCAATATTTATATAGTCAGAAACATGGGCTTCGAACTCATTCTCCATCCCATAGCCCAATCCTGTTCAAATCTTCAACTCGCTTAACTGGGCTATTACTTAGGGACATGCCAGACTGTAAGTCACAGCAGGAATCTTCCAGAAAGGTCAGACCATTGCTTTACAGACAGATAGAGATGTGCATGTGTGCTTATAGCCACCCCGTCCATGTCAGTCCTGAATGCAAAGACCATTTCTAAACCAAGTTGAACAGTAGCCAGGCACTTCATCAGAACCAGCTCCTCAGACTTTTGCAGTTCACTTATTCACACTGAACACTACTGGCTAAGACCAGCCTTTTTACTCATTATCACATTAAAAATAGTTTTAAAGGTTTATTTGTAGGGTTTATTTGTGAGGTTTATTTGTAACATATGTTCACACATGAAGAAAAAAAAAAAAAAAAAGCTTGCCAGGTGTCCAATAGTTTTCAAAGAAAAACCTAACCAAACTAATCTCCTGAGTCTGAGAAATCAAATTGTAAGCCTTTCAGGAAAATTGCACTACAAAATAGGCCACGCATGAAAATATAATTAAAGTGGGTAGTAGTTTTCGCTACAGGAGCCCTGTTCTGTCTGAAACACCAGCCACAGCTCCATTCATGTGAAATTGGATCAAATCTGCCACACAACTGCTCCATATTGATAGTTCTTGGGTGCATGAAAACATGCTCTACTCTATGTTCATCCATTAGATCTTTTCCTTCCTGCTGTTCCAGAATCCAGCAAATAGTTTCAAAGCAGAGGTTTTTGCACCCTAGAGGGCTTCCCACCAACATAAAATCATAACAAACTAGTACTTGGTCATAGACCTTTCAAAGCAAAAAAAAATTGCATTTATTTATGGAGACAAAATGCTCAACCAGGAGACTATTCATTTTTACATGACAGCAGTTGCTACGCATAGCCTAAATTTCCCTCCTAAAAAGACAAGATTTACATTATGTCCTAAAAAAAGTCTGTTTGTTTGTTTGTTTGTTTCCTAGTAGAGGATGGCAGAAGATTTGGTAGTTCACCCCTAAATTTATAACATGAAATACATAAAATGGATTCCATATATAAAAAAATATACATAAGTAGCAGACCCACTAAGTAATATATCACAACTTTCCTAAATAAAGAGAGTGGGATATTGGGAAAGGAAGGAGAGAGGAGAGCGGATTTAAAGGCAATGTTGCTTTTCTCCAGGGATTCCCTTTTTGTTTCCTAAAGATTTTGCCCTGGAGGTCCATTTATCAGTTTGCTTAAACAGTGCATATACACAGTTCAAAAAAATAGCTGTTTAAATATATGAAAGGCTATGTATGATTCCACTGAAATGCTTTCACATTATTTTCTTAAACCAAAGAATTCTGCATTCCCATTTTTAAAGTATTAAACAGAAAGATGTCCTGGTTTGTATTATCAAACCAATGAACCAGGGAACCAGCTGCAGATTCATTTTCTGTATGATTTCCCTGATGGATACATTCAGGATGCTGGTCAGGAGCTGGTATAACAACCCCTGGGAAGAGGTCAGAGATGATGCTATCAGAGAACAGAATGCTGTGGGACAGGCACAGAAAATTAAAAAAAACCCACAACAAACCAGATAAGGAATGTGCAGCCAGGGCCACCACTAACGTAATCATTTTAGCTTCTCTTATTTAAATCTCCTTTAATCCTTCATCTACAATTAATAAGATTTGCTATTTAAAAAAAGTTCAGAAGGTTTCACATTTATTGCTGAAACATAAAAGTAAAATTCTGGCCTTTCATCATCTAAAAAATATATAAAACTTCATGAATCAAAAGTCTCTTTCAAACACCTCTGAGGGTGACAAGTTAAAAAACTACCAAAAGTGAACAGTTTATTGTCCAAATCCCACTACAGAGTAGCAAAGATATATGCTACAACAATACTCGGTGGTATGCTGAGCTGGCATCAAAGAGAGTGAGTGATCCATCTATTTGGGAAAATATTTTTTCATTTACAATATAAAGCTAACCTATTACAGGTGCAAAAATTATCTCTATCATACCTAATAGCGTCAGACAGACTGGGTACCTGGAAGGACAGAAGCAATAAGTACAGGGAAACAACTCAAAATTAATGTTAAATGTGAACCTTCATAACAGCAATGGCAATAATAGAAAGACAAATAAGGAGCTGTACATACTCGTAGTTTGTGTCCTTTTAGACCCAGATGAGATATTTGCATGTGCAGCTCACAGAAATGCGCTGTTTTCATAGCCCTGGATTGCTAAACAATGTTCTGTTTAATATACAGAGATAAGCCTGATGTGGTATGTAAGGACAGGGAGAGCCCATGTGCCTTCCCTTTATTAGCGTAACACAGATCTCTGCTGGTCTCAGCCTGCACACAGGGAGCTGAGGGAATGCAGGCAGTCCCGGCAGAAAAACGCTGCATCCTCTCTTTCTCTTCCAGCCCAGCTGACAGGTGAGGCAATGCATCATGGGATAAGCCCTGATCAGATGTCCCTGCCTACCGAAGATCTTTGGCCAAGGAGCTGACGCAGCTCTGCCTGGGGATGGGAAGGCTCCAGTGGGGTGAGTAGGAAGCATGTAGGCACTGCTACCCCTGGGGGGCATAGAGCCCATCCTGCTCACCAGCCCACCTGAAAGACTGTAGTACTGAAGGGAAGCCAAGCAGGGAAGAGCCAGAAGGTCTGCAAAGTGGGACCCATCTTCTGACCAAAGCCAGAGGCTAATAAGAGGACACCAGTGTGCTTCAGGCACCATAGACCAGCTCCAGAGCTACGTTGCCAGAAGATCTTTCCCATTCTTCTCTACATATTTTCCTTTGATTGGATTGCTTTTTCATGTATTGTATAGCCAGGACTGCCTCTTCCACCGTTGAATGTTTTGGTGTGTATTAAGAGTTTCTAGAGGAAATAAATAAATAAAAAATCTAGCCCAAAGAGCTTATCAACAGCAATAGGTGTAAAAAAAAGACCCTTTCCTTATTGTGTTTCAGAACTGGAAAAGACTTGTGCCTTTAAAGGTTTGTCTTTTTTCACTCCCATAAAGGACATCTCTTCTAAACTTGTTGCCATCAAAATAACCTACAGAGTGAGCAGTGGTGCTACCTGGAGAGATTTAGGACATGGCATTGTTTTAACATAATAGTAGACCGCTATTCTTTGACAATTCTATTCTTCTTATTGTGTATGTAGAGAGAGATGTATGCACCCAGGAAAATAAATTAATCTACTCTGGACTGGTCGACTCAGGCACTTCCCCATCTGTCTTCAACAGTGTATTTGAGGTTGAATCAGGAAGATTTTGCATTTTCTCCTGTAGCTTTGAAAGTGGGTGATACCTTCCCTGGATCCAAAAAACCAGCCTCTTTGGAGGTTGTCTCTGTTCCTTAGTTTCCAGCCTCATCCTCCACACATGCAGTGTCAGAATGAGGCAGAGATAGGGAATGGGAGGGGAGGCTCGATCCTGACAACCACTTGCACAGAGGGACCCTGGTGGAGGTGTCCCTCCCCATAGACCATAAAACAACCTCAGGATACTTTAGTGATGCTATTGCAGCTATGGAAGACGGCCAGCATGAGCAAGCTCTTTTATTTCAGTGGGATATCTGAATAGACGTATCTCTCGTTTCTACCACTGCAATACAGAAGTAGATGTTGTGTATCTCTTTTAAATGTATACATTTATACACAAGAACAAAGAACAAACCACGGTGTATATGCACATTGTATGTTGGATTCAACAGTGAATTGGTTTTGGTTATTCAGTTTAATGGCATTTCAACAGACCTGACTTGGACAGTTAGTTTTATGAGATGTCCTGATTTGATCTCCCCTCTTGAGCTAGCAGAGCAAGACTGGGTTTCACAAAAAAGTGGTTTGAAAGAATGCTACTATTTCAGACAATGTATGTAAAAACGACATTTTTCACATCTCTAAGATCACACATACCATATTACTTTAAGACAAAACCCCTCTAAAATCCAAATTTCAAATGACAAAACCCATCTTGTTTATCAGCATACGTTTGGTTCTGTCAGAGATTAGGTTGCAATCATGCCCAAATAAACAGTTGAAAACTACTCTGTGATCAAATTACATAGATACCTTCAACCAAACTGCTCACTATGACATTTAAAACACTCGGGTTGCTGCAAGGCAGCATAAACACACCAAAGGGAGGTTTCACACCATAAAAAAGAAAGTAATTTATTACGCAATAAACACAATTCAGATCAACAAGGCAAACGGCAACTTCTAGAAGAAAAGCCTGTCAATCCACACAAACAACCCCCCTCCCCCGGCCCCGAACAAACAGATATGCATCCAAGGGAAAATAATAGTTCATAGCTTCCTTTAAAATATATACTTAATAACTGTACATGGCTGTAATGATATTTTGAGATTTTTCAAACAATAAAGAAGCATTTCCAAATGCATTTCAAGGAATAAAGGCTACTAGCAAATTCCCTGCCAAAACAACTTAAATTACCATGCCACTTTTCCACGCATGTTCAAAAGCAAAATGGAGATGAATATGAAAGACCAAGTCTAAGATCTATTTTTCAAAGTGTTGAAGCCAACACATGAAAGTGAAATATTTCTCAGTCTCCCTTACTATAGCTCCACTGCATTAATGCAAGACAACGACTAAAAGCTATACCAAAGCATTTAAAGGCTAAAAAACAAGCAATGTGGTTTTCTCAAGGAGGGCATAATAAATTAGCTGTAGAAAAAACAAAAGGGTTCAGAACTCTAAGGCAACTAGAAAACTGCCTGTTAGACACTGAGGAATACCTAAGTGTGAAATTTCAGAACCTGAAATATCTAATTTACTTCTATTTTTAAAAAGCCTGCTCCTCTTAGGAATACGAAATAAGGTACACTCACAATAACCTGAAAACCTCAAGAAGATGCAGAGACAGATGGAAATGTAAACAAGTTTGAAGGATCTCTGCCAAAAGTCTGCTCTAATCCACTGTCCAATCATTAAAGAATAAACACCACACAAACCCCTTTGTTTTGAATGAATTACAACCTGGAATTACTTGGCAAATACACAATGCAGAATGCCATGGAAATAAAGAAATAGAATCTAGCATAGAGAGACATATTTGCAAGTCATCTCCTTCTGTGCAAGATGACAAAAAAGGTAAAAATAGGTCTTTAGGACTCTGTTGGCTGGGGGTATAGAAAACCAACTTCTTGCTTTTTGCTCCATGACTCTGGCAGCAGCAGGTTGGAGGCACTGCAAGCTGCAGGATCCATGGGAAATTAGACTGTTTTACAAAAGTTGCCTTGGAGATGCCCTTGGGACCTGGATTTCTGTCCAAGCAGGTAGGGAGCCTCTGCGGAGGCTAGCACATCCTGGGGCAGCTAGCCTGTGGGGCAGCCGGCACTCTAAAAGGGACTCAAGGAGCAGCTTGTTGTGGTTGTGGGTGCAGGAGACGTGAGTTTGTTGTCCCTGCACCTCTAATGCTGCATCTTCTTAAGGTATGTAGTAAAGAGACTGACTTTAATTCTTCCCCAGACCTAGCCCCCTGGTAGTTTTGTTGGCCAATTTCCCTGCTGTGATTTACATCTCTCTCACAGTAAAATACTTATTGTTTTTAGGAAGAAAGAATATCCTTAGCAATTTTGTATTCACTCTATTCTGACAGCAAGCTTCGTAAATTAGGGGTTAGCATTGAAGAAGGTGCCCAGCACGGAGATCATACTTCATAAAAAGAAGCTGTAGATGTCTACAGAGCAGAGAACTAGACTTGCAATGAGGCCATCAGTATTCAGTTCCTCTCTACCTGTTTTTTTCTTCCCAGTGGTCCCCTTCATTTAGTGGCGTCAGCAACACCTACCAGGAGCTGTCTGGCCAGACATGAAAATGGACACATTGCTTTTAATTACATGACTCATTAGATAATGAAATTAAGTTTGATCAGCAAAGAAATTCTATGTTCTTTTTCTCTTTTAGATTAGATTGTCTAGATTCACTAAGCTAAAACCTATTCACTTGCAAAATACCCAATATCTGCAATAATATCCTGGACACTCCCTGTCCACATATTGTAGCAACTATAGGAGAATGATTTTTTTTTCTGACAATAGGCACAGAAAAGGACAAGACGTTCCACTCATCGATGCCAGCATAGATTGGAAGTAATTCTATTAAGGTCAGCATGAACCTGTCAGACATTGCAAATCCATATTTCCCAGGGAGAGAGAAAGCCGGAGGTGGAGGCAGGAATTCAGTAGGACAGTAGTAAGCAATTGTATTAGGAAAACATCATAGCATATAAGGTTTTGATTATATATAGATACACCTAATGTATATCTGAACAAGAAAATAGATCATCTATATAGATGATAGAATCTAATAGGTTCATCTAGTAGGGAGGTCTGCTAAGGATGCATTAGTACAGACCTGGTTTTCTTTGTCTAGGCTCATCCCAGTTGGTTTCCTCTTTTCCCAGGAAACTTCACCTCCAAATTAGGCAAACATAAGTATCCTCTTTCTGTAGTTAGTTACACTTACATACGTTGTCTGTGGCTACGCCCATCTGACATGGGTGCTTCCCATGTGGTTTTCTACTGACCTTTATCAAGTAGGGGAGTTTCTGTGAAGAGCCACTGCCTGCATACACTGATGCAAGCATACCTCTATTTACCAAAGAGAGATGGCATGTATATGAGGGTACATATATAGGTACATATATACATATACCATGTCTTTAGGCAACTGGCAGGGAACACCCAAATACAAAGGGGTGTAGAGGAGGCGGGTATTAAAGAGGTTTATAAGGGAAGAAGCTAACAAGGTTCTTAAGAAACCCAATCTTAAATTTTCAAGGTCTATTCATTTTCCATGCAAGAAATAAGGTAAGACATCTAAAATGTCCTCCTCCCCCCCCTCCCCATCCCAAAAACAGCTGCTGGAGTGAGTGATACAAAGCATTTGGACATCTTGCACAGCCCTACCACAGTGCAAGGCAAGTCAGATCAGATGTACTGTCCTATTCCATCCCCTCACACCTCTCTTGTCAGCTTCCTTTCCACATCTCCTACCCTTCCTCTTGGAGAAATTTTCCCCTTCAATTGTTATTTCTGTAAAACCAAAACTTTTACGGAGTTCAGAGGTTGTTTCATGTGATGTCTTTGCACATCATAATTGGGAAATGTGTTAAATCAGCTGTTAGCTTTAGTAATTGAAACACACTGAGTGGGGCCCATGAGGTGTGGAGTCCCCTGGCTGGGAATAACAACAGCCTTGGAGCCAAAAGCAGAAGCTGGGAAGAGCAGGGAGAGCAGGCAAGGAAGGTGGCTGGAAGAGGAGAGAAAGGCTTGGCAGGGGATCTGGAGAACGAGGCTCAGGGACCCCATCGTGCCTGGCACGGTATGAAACACAGCGTGGAGCCAAGTGTGGCTGCCCCCTTCCCTAGCTGCCAACAAAGACATAAGCGTACCCATTAGTTTAACTGCAGAGCAGCAATGAGTGAACGTCTAACGGTTTGGAGGTCGTTTCACTACATGGCCTGGGTCATTAGCTCAGCCTCTTGGGCCTGTGAGACCAACCTTAAATCTCACGTAAACAAGCTTAATGGTGAGATGGTGAACGTTTTTACTCCCCTTTCCCAGACAGATGTTTTGGAAAGGCAATGATAACTTCAAAAATTCATAGAACTGTACTTTTCAAACCTGAGGAAGACATTACTTCATTTTCACTTGCAGATGAGAGCTTGTAACACTTCTTATTTCATCAGAAATATTTGGCGTCCCCACACCCAGATAAGTGCAGCATTCACTACGCCTTACAGGCACTCATTTGGGGTAGCAATATTATAGCATTTGGTATACATGTCTATGGATTAAGGAAAATTGATTTGCAACATTTCTCTCTGTATGTTCAGCTGATCCAATCTAGTGTCTATCACCCCTTACTCTCAGTTCCAGCCACACTATCTCATTGGCATTAATAAAAATATTAAGATGAGATGAGTCTTGTATTTGTTATCCACTTAACAAATCTGATTTTTTAATTCTTAAGGCTTTCAATCTGCTTGAATTAGTTGTTGACAGTGACCTTGCCTTCATACATATTTTTCTAAGTAAAATTTGTGAACAAGGAATCTATAGTACACTTATGTTTTCACCCAAACCACTACTACACAGGCTCGTCTGCCCAGCTGCACATACTTTACCCATATGCTCAACACCTCCTTGCTCCACGGTCTGCTGAACTTTCCCAGGTTGCTCTCTACTGAATTGCACTGCTGAATACAACCCATGAGTACCTGCATCTTACCTTGCTGTCTGGCTGACAGCCCTGCATATGCAGATGCTTCCACTGTTCTTTAAATCTTCCCAAATTGTGTGACCCTGTCTTTGAAATCTGATGGAGTCTGCAATGATACCAGATTTGTGTATGTGTACAATACTTTCATGACCCAGAGGGGCAAAAACTATGCAAAATTAGCCTGATTCTTAAAGGGTTGCGGATTTCACAGGCACCAGTGTGCTGAAATGGAGGATGCTCCTGCATTCAACTCTACAAGCCTCCCTAGTAAAGTCTCATGAGAGACTTGTGAGTTTCCCAGCTTTTAATTGATACATCCCAGGGACTGATGAGGAATAGAGACAGCACTCCCACCTGCTGCGGCAGCACACGGTGGGGAGTCCAGTGGTTCCTTCAGCACAGCTATGTGCTGTGTTGTGCATTGCCTAGGTATCCCTAAAACATAAAATCGGTTAAGCTTCTCTTTTACAGCACGTATCATCACCACAGGGAATTTCCTCACCTATTCCCAAACCACATCCCCAGGGCTACGTCAGGAAGGAAGGAGTCTTAGCAGGGCAATCTCCCCCGGCTATCCCACCTGCACTGCAGTGACAGGGGCAAGGCCTGACTAAGTCCCCCCTCCTCTTTGTACAGAAATCATGCAGTTAAGTCTAGAAATTCTGGGTGTGGAGGGAAACTCTTAGCCTGCAAAACTAGAGAGCTTCTCCACCAGGTGAATTTGATTTTTAAGTTAAGACCAGAAGCGCTTTCTCCTGTTGCGGGGGGTGTGGGGGTGACTCGGTGAATCCCATTAACTGCTCATCTCTCCCAGCTATCTGCAGGTACTATCAATACACCTTCCACCACCTCTCCTGGGATAGCTGAGACACTTGGCAATTAATTTGCAGGATCTCAAGCAGAAAATTATCTCTCTGTAGAACGAGCAAACCCTGACTGGTCTCCATTTTAAGACAGATAGTATAGAAATGGCTGCTATTCCCATGAAATTCTGAGCATGCACCCCTCCTCCCACTTATCCTTTCTTACTCCTCCTGGGATTTATATAGGTGATAAAGGACAGTGCTGTTGTACAGAAAAAATCACAGCCTGGGCACAACCAGAACTGCACCCAAAACTGAGCAGCAGCTCTTACAGAGCCATCTGACTATCACTGCCTGCATCTGTGTGAAAATACTGGTTCCAGCCAGCTCTTTGGAGCAGGCTCAAATAGCTGGGTAGACAGAAAGTGTTTTCTTCTGCCTCTTAATTTTCACCATGGAAAACAGCATCTTTAACACATAAGAATCAGGACCTGCACATTGCAGACGAGAGACAGAATTTCTATTTTCTACATGCAGAGAAATCGTTGAAGCGAGTATGTTTTATTGATTATTTTGATTGTGGATCTGGAGAATAGGATCTATTCCAAGTGACATCTGCCATTTAAAACTTTAGCAACATGATAATTAAATATAAGTCGGTTAACTTTTAATTTATTTTTATCAATTTATTTTCCAGAACCACTAAATTGTCCTCCAGACTAGCTAATGCCCTCCTCAGAATTTAAAGTATATCATATTAAGGTTCTTTATAGATACTTGGAATACCCTTGCAAAATTGAAATCTGTTGCTATGAATACTCATGTTCAATACAAGTAACTATGCTTCTTACCATGCAAATCAAGAGGAAAAACGAATTCTAACTGAAAGAAATGTTTTTCTTGGAACAGCTTCACAGGGATATCAAAAATGGTAATAAAATGGCGATATAAAAGTGTGTATAAAATTAAATGTTAAATGCCATACTTTCTATTCAATATTTATCTAAAATAAAAATCCTAGCTTTCTGTGAATATGCAATATGCTTTCGGTTATTATAAATATGATAACACCTATTCTAAGAAGAATTTTCTTTGACTGAAGGGTGGGAACTTTGCAAATTGGTCAGATATATGAGTTATAAAGAAAAGCCGTATCAGTCCAAATCTGTTACCACTGATTCATTTTCCCCACTTCCAGGTAAGTTCACAGCAGCTCAGCAGCTTCAGACTTATATTCTTAGTGAAATAATGAATATTTCTTTAAAGTTCCCACAAAAGTGATTAATTCATAATCAGGGCATGAGCAGTAAACTTCTGTTCTCTCACATAACATTAAAGTGATACTAATTACTTAACATAAATCTAAGTAATATTAATTATTTTACCAAAGGAGCTTTGTTCTCCCAAGTTCCCACTCAATTAAAGCCTCATCCATACTTTGAACAAATAGACCCTAAAAGTAAACCAAAGCAAATCCCAGACCCCCTGGAAGTGCTCTCCTGCCTGGGAACGTCCTGGCAAAAAAATATCTGTGTGTCTGTTTGAGACACTGATATTGCCTCCAACAGCAGACTTCCTGAGTACCTCTCAGTATTAAAGGTGTTTACTGCCCAGGCTCTCTGTGCCATTATCCTGTGAGTCAGAGAAACAAAGCACAATGTTTGTCTGCCCTAATTTGAGTAGCTAAAGTTAGATGTCACCCCAGGCTCATCTGCTGAATAACCCTCTGGAAACATCCCTGTCTCTGCCTCTGCTGCCAGGGCAGTGTGAAGTCAGGGGCTCAAACTTAGACATCTTAATATTAGATCAGAGTCAGACAAAATGTAGCTCAGCCCAAGTGCTTTCCCTAAAGTGCAATCCTGGGAAAAAGATCTCATCTTTCAAGCCCAACTAGCTACTAGACTATTCTTTTTCTGCCCCAGTTCAAAATGGAGCAACAGCTATTGCTTCAAGCAGTACTTAGACATTTTTCATTTTTTAATGCCCTAGCATTGCTGCCTGGTTAACTAGACAATGTTTTTTGTTATATGGAAAAGTTAGAGAGCATGTCACAAAAAAACCCCACCTGATTTATATAGTGCTTATGAGGACATATATGTTTTTTTAACACGATCATCACTTGAAATGTTTCCAATACGGAATTAAAGATATGTTTAAAAATTAGATGAGATTTATTATCAATTATATATATGTGGGTGTTCATAACTTTATAAGTATCATTTGAGGTGAATCTCAGGGGGGTGAAGTTCATCACATTTTTGTATAAAAGTTGAAAGAATTTACCAGAGGGTTTAATGAGTCAGCACACTTAATGCATGAGCATGAAGTGTCTCATGTTTACTAGGCGAAGAAAAAGGCAGATACAAAGGACAAATGGTCACGAGGACAGGAACAGAATCAACATAAATAATATGTCAGGAGGTATGCTGTAAGATTTGGCTACTAAGTAAAAGAAGCCGCTAATATTTTATAATCTCTTTGTAAATAAAGCCCCCTTGCAAAGTCTCACCTTAAAAATCTATAAGGATTTAAAGAGGCATCACATCAAAAATATCTTCTAGCTACTTTTATTAAGAACGCTGTGCCTGATGTCCCAGCTCAAGAGATGAACCTTTCCAAGTCAGCCCCATCAAAACCAATCAACAGCCATGTGTTTGTAAATATACTTGACAATAGATATCAAAAGGGCTGTATTTAACCCAGAAATCATGTACTTCCTATGTTATGAACAAGGAATAAATGCTCAAGCAAGGAGATTTCTTACCTAGACCCAGTTTATTATGCATGTACTCAAGGTTATGGAGATCTAGGGGGATGCAAGTAACAAAAATCCTTTGGATAATCCCCTGACTCTTCCATGAACCCCATATTTGTTCCCTTTTCAGACTGGATAGAGGAACCCCTGTCCTCTTTCTAGTCTGCAGATCGATGTGGTAGTTGTTGGCCACTCACCAGTAGCTTTTTAATAGTTGTTGAAAAGATTTCTCTATGCATACTGGTGTTAGAAGACTTCATGAATACAGTACAGATACAAGGGGCAACTCCTCTCCATTATAATTTTCCTCTTTCACCTTTTGACTGCAAAACAAAACAAAAATACCAATTCTATTAAAAAAAATAATTACTCAAATTTTCCTCTTGTAGGATTGGACTAGATGATCTTTCAAGGTCCCTTCCAATCCCTGATATTGTGTGATTCTGTGATTACAACTTCAGAACATAGATGCTAAACCCTCATTGCCTAGAGTTCACGTTTTTTTTCAAATCTGTAACAAGAGAGCGAAATTGCTCCTGCTTTATCATTTAGAACATAAGGTGGATCTGAACCACAGGTTTCATGTCGGGAAGATGCTTGATTGATTTTAGAATAAAATCTTCCATGTTTTATATTGGGTTTATTTTTCATACACCAGTTGTAGTAAAAATTCAACTCTGTGCAACTGCCTGCTAAGAAGGAAAAGAACACAGAGTTTTTTTGCAGACATTTCTTTCTTGTCTTTACGAGTCTCTTGGTATGTCATTATAAATGATATTAATGACTTTGTTCTCATTTTCTAGTCTTAAAATAATGATAAGATAAAATGGACCAAATTCCACCTTGATGTGAGCCTCATGAATTTACATCCAAATGGATGGTAAAAATAAATAAAAAGAAATGCTTCTACATTGATAACCTACACTGTTCATCTTGGATAGAAGTGTCTTTTATATCCTCCCAGACATTATTTTTTGTAAATTCCTGTATTAGGCTGTGTTTTTCATCAATAACTGTGAAGGTAAGAAAACATAACATTTTATCTAATATGCGAGTGAGAACAAACTGTAAACAAGATATAAACTTTAGAAATCTTCCTTGGAGAGTTTCCAAATCCAGCAATGAAGCACTGGATCTTTTATTTCCTTAGTTTAAAAGGCCATTTAGAATATATCACTTTTCATTTCCAGCAACAAATAGCCTCCTAAAATAATTTTGATTTAAAGGGTCATATTGCCAACCATAATGGACCATACTGAATACGTCTGATAAAGTCTCCACTGAGATGTGATTTCTGATATTCAGAGATCATAACTTGTTTAAATATAGTGGAAATCACAGTTCAGAGATTTGCTCATGCAAGAGGAACTTTTTTTTTCTGGTGACTTGCTATAGTGGTTCTTCTCTCAGGAAAAGTTGTGTAGATTTCCCCTGAGAAAAACACAGAGAAAAGTATTTGTGATTGTTCAAAAACAAGTGGGAGAACAGAACTAGTAAAACAAACCACGAGGGAAAAAAAACCTTGTACGAATGGGTGAGCTGTAAGAAACCACAGTATTTCACATGCAAGTGCTCAGCATCCTCAAGACAGGTAAGTTGGTTCCCATCCATTCTCAGTGGCACCAACAGACAACTCTCAAGTGAACAATACCAAATTACAACAGCTTAATAACTTACTGCCTCCCAGTTGAGTGACCAAGCCCCAACTTTCCTTTGATAGAGCCCTCCCAATTGATGAGCCAAAACAACAGATGAAACTTCCCAACTGCATTAGCCTCAGTCTATTTTATTGAGGTTTGGACTAACCCACTTTACCTCCTGGTTCAGCCAGGCTCACCATGCACACAGGGACAGTTAGGGCAGGTCCTCTGGCAGGCAGTAAGACATGACACTGCCAGTTCTTAACCTTTGACATTGAGCTTAACCCTTCTCTATGACAGAATGTTTTTACTGTATATGGTCTTAAATCATCCTGACAAATCCTGTCTTTCCTTTTTTAAACAACACATCATACTAATTTTTGTAATAATACTACTGTATAGCATAAATAAGAAATCAAATATATTGTTAATACATTTTATATGTATAATTTTATTATTTGTTATATATTTATGTTCTTTACCAATATATAGTATAGCTCTCACAGGCATGCTCTCCAGCCACATGTTCCACACCACGTTTGATACGTGCCATTTATGTTTTATTCCCTCTGTACTCTTCTCTCCAGGGGGAGAACAGGGATTGCAGCAGAGTGCCTGGTTTTGTCAGAGCCTTTGGTTTGGTTTTGGTTTTAAACATACGCATTGCTCCATGCTTTTGTCAGGGGCTGAGAGGTCCAAGAGATGCTTCTTGCTCTGAGGTAGCAGGTGAGGAGGTGGTTGGTGCTTCTGGAGGAGGTCATTTGCTCCCAACCTGGTGCTGCTAAGACCCTCAGCCCTCTTTACAGAGGAGTTTTGTAAGCTAAATTTATGAATTCATGTGTAAAAAGGAAGCTGTTTTGGAATGCAAAAACACAGAGTAAACATTCAAGGAAGCTTTGTATTGTAAAGCAGTAGTTGATGTGTCATGATTGCATGTGCTAACACACTTAAAGCTGAAATAGCTTCACAAGGCTTTTTTTCTGTGTAATGGCCAGAAAAGGCATTTCTGCAGCAGGGCAGGAGGAAGTCAGCTCTGTCATTCCACCAGTTCCTCTTGAGAATAAGCAGACAATAGGGAATGTGAGTATGAAATAGATGCCTCCAAGTAAAATGCCCTCTGCCACCAGCACGATGAGTTAATTTTGGCAAGCTGACATCTCTGATTGTTTTGCTGGGAACCAACACTTCCTGTGTCGGGAAATTAACTTTCAGATTTCCAGTGAGGATGGGGACAGATTTTACTCTTGTCACTCATGGGTTGCAAAGACAGATCTTGTGACAAGAACTAAAAGTCTGGAACTCATTTTAAAAGTATATCTGATATAACAGTAGCCATTGGAATACATCCAATTTATAAGACTGGAAAACTTTAAATTAGGTCAAACTTCAGCGCCAAATTAAAATGAAAGCATTCAAGGGCTTAATGCATTCCGGCAAGACACGCAATGTTGCATTTGCTTTCACACTGGCAACTTGAAGGCTAAATTGATATTAAAAGCAAGAATGTTAAATAAGTGGATTTCTTTTTAATCAAGAGGTGGTGTTTTCTTTGCTCATCACTTTGTGCTAGAGGGCCATGGAACTATCTCAGCAAAACTGTCAGTGCTTGCAATCTCTGTAGCCTGCTCCCCAGTGTAGCTGAGCTACTTATTTAACTGTAAAAATGTTTCACTAGTTGGAGTTTCTAAAATTACACACAGGAACAAGAAAAAGGTTGATAAATCTCTCCTGAATATAATGGCAAGCCTCAAGAAAATTACCTTTAAAAAATTTATTTACCAGAGACAATTCAGGTTAGACGAAATATTTGCTTTTCCACAATTTAACAGCAACTGCTAAAAAAAAAGATGGTGAGTTGCCACAAGCCACGTTATGAAATGGTGGCTTTGTTTACAATAGATGCTAGAACTCTGCTGATTCCCACATTTTTAACCCTCACCGTCCTGACATCATACTGCAGACTGGCAGGAGCCATACTGGGTCCATTTCTTCTTCCAACATAGAGAGTAGACAGTGACATGGGGAGAGAAGAGGTGATGTGCCCCACTCTCTGCACTAGGCTGCTGGGCACAGGTCTGAAATGAGACAGTAAGAAATAAAATAAAATTAAATGAAATAAAATAAAATTGAAAAAAATAGTCAGAAAAAGAGACCCAGTTAATGGGAAAATAATTTCTAGTTAGGGTATGAAGAAAATCTGGAGGCTTTGGAGTGAAACAAAGCCTTCTCTAAGCTGAAAGGGCAAGCAGCTTACATTCTTGTTGTTTCTTTTAAAATTCCCATTTTATGACAGTAAGACTAGTGAACTCTCTACCGTGAACCTACCTCTCAAAGACATTTCATCAAAGTAACAAGGTTACCTACTGGAAATCTAGCATCAAAGATATGGTGCTGTCATACAGGGCAGGGGCAAAAAGTACAGGGAATTCATTGTTTCCAACTTAACTGCAGATAGCAAGAAGGAAGTTCAGTGGTTATTTTTACAAGGTTTTTTTCATGTGTGTATGTGAAGGCAATTATGCCAGAAAATAACAGAAAACCAACCCCCAAAACAAACCCCAAACCATAACCCCCTATCCCCTTAAAGTATCCCCTGCTAAGTTGTCACTGCACCTGTTCAAATATATCTATATCTTTTCCTTTCACTTATTTTGATAGCTGAAATAGACTGCAAATATTAGACATTTTGTTTGGATAGTACAACAGAGAATTGCCTGAATTAATTAATGCAAACTATTTTCCACTCTGTCCAGGGATGCAAAAAACAAATGTAACTACCAGATGGGCAAGATAATAAATATTCCATTTTATTTTGACTTTTAATCACTTTCCCCATGTTGTATTAAAAAGAACATAGATAAACAGCCTCTTTTTAATATAAGCATGCTAAATATAACCTATTCCTTAAAACCACCATGTGCAAAAATAAATAGCTTACTTGAAATTGAGCTATTAGCTTATCAAAGCTGGGACAGCAGATAGGAAATTTACACAGGAGTTTGGGTTTTTGTTTTGTTGCTTTTTATGTCACAGACTATTTTGGTTAGGAATGTTTAAAAAAAAGAAGAAAAAACCCCAACAAACAGGAAGCAACCCTTAAAAAAATGGGAAATGGGAAGCTACTTAATTGTGGTTGAGGTGCCTCTATATCTGTGCCCCTGCAGCCTCCTGTGCAGTATCACGCTTTCCTCCTGATGCCTTCAGGATGTCCTTCCTCTCCTCAGTGCTATCAGCAGTAGCTGTCTCCATGGCGTAGGGAAGGCACCCACCAGAGTAGGGTGCCACCCCCAAAGCTGTCCTGCTTGGAGGCAGGAGGGAGGGCTCAGCCCCATGGTTTGGCAACACAGTTCCCTGGGTCAGGATGGCCACTTCAGAGGCTGCTCTGGGCTGGGGCTGGGTAGGGTCCATCTTTATTCTGCACAAAGTTCCAAGTCCAAACACTTTTTAGCTTCTTGCCAGGGTAATGGTGTTTTGGGGTTTTTTTGTTTGAACACCAGACCTGTGTTTCAGAGGTGTGCTGTGTTTCTGCTCAGAGGGCAGGCAGTGTGGCAGCTGAAACCCACCACCCCTCCGTGTCACTGCCCCCATCACCTTCCTCTTCAAGATCTGCATCCTGCTCTCTATAAAAGACAGCACAACGCCTGTTCATCATCTCCTACCTTCAGGGGATTTTTTTTTAATTTTATTTTTTTTTCCCTGGCTTTCTTTTCGAGTGGTAGTTTATTCAACACGGTGCTTGCAAGTCTTTGATGGTGTGAGGTAGGAAATCATCGCACAAAGAGTGTAACTCCCGGCAATCTGAACTCTGCTTTTAACACAAAGCAACATTAGCTTTATCAAAAGATATATTGTTTCTACCTGCAGTTTAGAACCTTTTTGTTTTCCTTTTGCCGAGCTGTTCCTTATGTTTCTTTCATCAACTGCCTTTCAAGAGAGGAAAGAATATAGCTTTCTTCCTTCAGAAGCAGACTGCCCAGACAAATCCCCCTTGCCCTAGAAATCCCTATTTAGGGTCAAATTTCTTTCTTGGATACTTGATTAGGGACTTTCAGAAAAATCAATGGGAGCTGCTTTCAGGCCTTTAAAGTCTGGCCCTACTGAAGATAAGGAAATATAAAATTCCTACAGAAGAATCTGCTTTTTCAGAAGAAATCCTTTCAAACATTCATGTTAACTAGACGCTTGTTTTTCCACTGACTTTCAAAGAAACAGAGCAGTACACTTAAGTATAGTGACCTAACTTGTCTTTTAAACAACAAACAAATAAGAAAATAAGAAAATAAATGTTGTCTTGAGCCCTTAGTTTGAAAAAACCCAACCTCTCAACATTAGCTGCTCAAGGACATGAAATATTGGATGTATATTCTTTGGGGAAAATATTGCACCCTTTCACTGGGATGAAATATATACACGGATGTGTGGTCATCAAATTGGAAAATCTATATACCTGAAATAAATACCAGCATCATCAAATACATTGTTGATATGCAAGTGAGTCTTTTACGTGCCATAAACATATTGACCCCATTACTCAAATGCAGCATTCACATACATTTAATGACAAATAATCAAAAGCTTTGAAAAATTAGGGTGCATTTAGATCTAAAATGGCCAGGGTAATGAACAATTCTGCTACAGTATCATCTTTGGGCCACTAAGAATACCTACTTCATGCACATAAAATAAACATAAAAAAATATAGCAAGGAAAGAATAGTGGATTTTTCTATAAATTTGGCAATATGTCAATGAAAAAACCACCATTCTGACATGTGAATTGTTCACTTAGAGATAAGACCATTGTCCTCAACAAAACAACTCTCCGATAAAGATTCAGTGTTTTATAGGATTGTAGGCACAAAGGAAAAATTTATTTAAAAGTACATATATTTTATACATTTTGAAATCTGAGTCAAATAAACCAATTTGAGTAGTTCTTTTCATTAGTCACATGCCAACACACATTGCTAAATTACCAAGCGAGCATAGAACACTTTCAAAAATAATGGCCAGGCTTCCTTAGACTGCTGCAAGGCGAGGATTTCAAGCTGCTTTACTACACATACGTTAAACATTTTTACCAAGACTAGTACTGCAGAGCTAGTGAAGAGTTTTGGAGGAATGATCTAAATCCTCTTGTGCCTTCTCAATTGTTAGCAAAGGTGCCGGCAAGCATTCCCAGAGCACACTCTGCACTGCATGAAATTCTAAGTAGCAGAAATAGGTCCAGTTCCATCATAAGATGTCAGATACTAAGATGCTCAGTGTTCAATCTGCTAAAGTGAACACATTTGATAAAAAAGATAGTGAGAGGTACATTGCATGATGGTTTTAGGAGGGTATAGTATAGGATTATGTTAAAGTATAATTATTTTTAAGGATATAATAAGTGCCTTCATACTTCTTTTTTTTTTTTTTTTTTTTTTTTTT
>VZTM01025145.1:177-13236 GCA_013400555.1 Jacana jacana | reverse complement strand
CTATAAATAGCTGACATTTCATCCCCATAGTCCTGAATCTCAAGACAACCTGTAAGAAAAACTGGGATATCAGCAATTAAACTAATTAACATGAGTGTTATTTGAAGCTTTCAAAGAAAGTATTCAAAATGTTAGAAATAGGACAAATGAATTTTAAATTTTTATTACAGAAATAAGTAAACAGCAGTAACTACTCAAGACTGTTTAAATGGTTACAAACCAGCTGAATTTATGAAGTGACATTTGGAAAATGAATAGGAAAAGTCAGCTTGGAAAATAAGGAAAAATAATCACAGCATGATGTTCTCAAGGCTGCTATGTCAACATGTGCACATTAAAATAAAAAAAAAAAAAACAAAACAAAAACCACCATCACAAAACAATAGTCAAATGATACCTCGCACAAGAGAATATCAAATAACAGCAGTGAAAATGGAACAGTCTTGCAAGCTACCATAAAATAAAGTAGCAGTGTAAAATTAACAAAAATAGACAACTATCCCTGATATTCAGGGATGCACATAAGAAGTTTGACTGATGGGAAAAGCAAATTTTTGAAAGAATTCATGCACAAAATTTACAGGACCAGCATTGGGACAGTGTATGGGTATGGCACAAGACTCCCCTAGCACTTTGCCTGCTAAAGTCAATGCCTTCAATGAGGCACATTATAAGCTCGCAGGGTGTCACATCTTTTCATGATGGTGGAAAAGCTGTGGGTAGTACAGGAATCTACTATACCAACATTCTGAATGCACAAAGATCCATGTGCCAGAAAAGGCTGCAGGTGAAGGAACTGCTTCCAAATCAGGAAATCACACTTGGGACCACTATGGATCTTCCTTTATCTGTGTCTCAACAAAGGAAAAAATATGAGCTGTCTTACTCTGATTTTGGTCTGGAAGACACAGGGTGTAAGTGAGCACCTACCACTAAACAGCATTTGTGATTCTAAAAATGAATGTTTCCAAAAGTGAGAGATGATCTTGTAATAGAAAAGTCTTTGCATGCAACACAGTTCACTTTTGTAGACCTCAGTGTGACAGTTTGAGTTGCACCACTGGGAGCAGACAGTTGCCCCGAGGCAACTGAAAAGGGAGGTTGAATCACACAGAATGTGTCCTTTTCTTCAGATGTGGGAGGAAGCACTAATAATTCGTCTTTTGAGCACTCTCAAACTCCAAATTAACATTTCTATCATTGTCCCACAGCAGAGCACATAGCTATGAAGATAGCATTAAATCTGAACCTGTGTGCATGCTTCAGCATCTGCAAGAAATACTTTCTTCTACTACAGAAATAAGGAACTCAAAGTGAACTTTAATCGGTGGCAGAGAATGGGCAGGTGAGGTTAGGAAGCTGAGAAGACAAGGGTGCTGCTGGTCATTAGGATAAAAAAATTGGCAATGAGGGAAGGTACACACTGGGGTCCAATTCAAGCAGGTGTAGGGAGGCAAAAAGAAGAGATTTTCCTGTTTTACCTAATGTGAATTGGAAGCAAAGCCTTCCTTAAAAGTAACTTCATCAATTTATCTTATTTTAAAATGCCATTAACAAAGCAGATATTAGCTTGAGACCAAACACTAGCTCAATGACAGGATGAGGAGATTTTTGCCCCTTTTTCTAGAATGCTTCATAATGTGGCCATCTTTGCACTAGCTTAGCTAAAGTGTGTGTGAAGTACCTTTTACATATGTCCTCTATTTCTGCTGGTTATCTGGAGAAAACCAGATTCATCCAGGTGCTGTGTTTTCATGGCAATCTCATGGCTTAATGCAATGCCCCTTCACGTCCAAGCACGGAGCCTGGGTGAGTGGCACCCTTAGGGTGGGTGACACCCTATAGGAGCCACCTTCTCCAGAAGGAGAATGTCAAAGAAGTACTACTGGTATACTGGAAGACTGTATTGCTTATTTTTCTACAGCTCCCTCATACCTACTGTTTCCACACTTGGAATTGTGCTACTTATTCGGGCACTGTAGAAAAAAAAGCAACCAGAAAATACAAAGGAACAGAGTAAAGGGAAAAAAAAGAAAGAAAAAAAAAAAAGAAAAATAGCTGAGGCTAGTAATCCAAACACTTTATTACGAATAACAAATATTGTTGGGGTCAGAAAGCAAAAGGTTGGATTTTTCTCTTTAGAATATTTATGACAGAAATTAAATCACTGTTTTTATCTCTAGTTTGGGGAATGCACTTGCAGAAAAGATGAGTTCACTTCTTTTGCTATCTACCAGAATGATAATGTCCTATTTCATTTTCCTGTTAGAGTATTACTTTTCTTGTGATTATAGCTGTGTCAAAGTGTACTTTCTTTAACACACAGAAACAGCATAATATCTTTCTATGAAATGAGAGAAATTCTGAAGTTACTTGAATTGTGCTGTCCATTATAATGTAATATCTGGCCTGATGCAGAGGCATATTAGCTAGCTGCTTCTGCAGTCTGAAATTCTTGTAAATACTTATCCCAGTGGCAGTTTCAGGCCATGTAACATGCCAGTGGTGAACTTATAGTCATTTAGATCTTAGTACTCAGAACTCTAAGAGAAT
Source organism: Jacana jacana (assembly GCA_013400555.1). Lineage (NCBI taxonomy): Eukaryota > Metazoa > Chordata > Aves > Charadriiformes > Jacanidae > Jacana > Jacana jacana. The sequence goes on along the minus strand of VZTM01025145.1, from coordinate 10,683 downwards.
GTTTTATTTCTTATTTCTGCCATTTATTCCTTCCTACAGTGTGCTATTAAGAAAATTTTCGAATGTGTGACTAAAAATATTTAGAACTTTCAAAAACCCCACTGTGTATTCTGAATGTTCTTGTGCAAATACTCATACAAAATTAAGAGTGACAGTATTAGAGCTTTTGAAGAGCAATTAAAGACGATGAAGAAAAATTTTGGATCTACCCACATTAATGGAAAAATTCCCAGTAGAATTCCCAATGGTTCTCCCTACAGGACGTTTACAATCTCTGCTTTTTTATCTCATCCATTTCAACACTTACAAAGGAATGAATAACTTTGTGGGTTTCTAGATTCCATAGCAGATAGTAGTGGTGTAGTTGGGCTCGTGCAGATGAGACCGATGTCATGGTATTGGACTGAGGGAAGAAACCAGACATGTTGTAACAATGATATTTTTTTTTCAATTGAAGTCCACAGACTAAGAGCTGTGTTAGATCTGAGCTCTTTTTAGGACATAAAAAAGCCTCCGAAACCCCAAAGCCTTTCCTGACTCACAGCTCTGATGTTAGCGCTCTGACACAGACCCAACTGTCTTACTGCCAGGCAATTACAGTGATAATGAGCGGTGGCTGGGAATAATTGTGGGGATTGACCAGCAACCTGAACCAAAAGAAGATACCTGCTGGCCTCTGACGGATTTCCAGACACTGTTCTAAATATGCTATAAAAGCCTTCCAATTATATCAGACCATTCAAATATCTGGGTGGCCTCTACCTAAGTTATCCTGTACCAGCTCACTCCATCTATGGCAGCCTCTGGGTGCCAGAGTCTGAGAAATTCCTTAATCAGGTATGTTGCCTTTTAGTTAGATAAAATACTTTGCCATTTGTATGGAAACATATGCATTTCTTTGGAAATAAATTTCTTGAGCAGTTTGAGGACCAGAATGGAATATCAGAATGGATTTTAAAAGTGCTAAAAACCACATTAAGGACTGCACAGGTATGCAGTTTAACCCTAATTTTTATTTCACCCTAGCCCTAAGTTACTGTAAGAATCCAGGTTCTGATGACCTTACATTAAAAGAATGAAAAAAGAATATCCCTTTGCAAGCATGAATCCCATTAAAAAAATGAAACTGTATGGGATGAGCTAAGATAATATTAACTGCCAGCAACAAACCTTTTACAGGAAAGGAACTTATTTTTTAGAAATAAAAACAAGAAGTATTCTTCTGGTTGTTGATTAGTGGCGTGCAGAAATTACAGCAAATGGTAAGTATCCTAGTCATCCATTCTAATTAAAATTTAAATTGAAAACTGGGTTCTAATGAAAAGGAGCTTAGTGTTGGTCTTGAGGGATCTCCTGTCAGTGGGCAAAGGAAAAAAGTGCACAAAGGCAAAAGAGATTTCACTCAGGCATTTACTTGGTGTATGCTGCACTCTAATATAAAAAGGAGTGGACGCCGCCTCTTTTATAGAAAAAGAACCAATGCAGGTACAGCTGCTCTTCATGATACTGCAGTCCAGTGAGAACATCTTTGGGTCTAGCCGAGGAGCAAACAGCGATAACGAAGAAATGATCCTATAATTTTGCCCACCCGAGCGAAGTTGTTCTACTACTGTTCCCTTTGGATAGTCTGACAGCTCCACTGGGCCAGCCCACCCAAATTGCTGATAATGCACATGGTGGAGGGTGAGCCTGGACATATCTTCCTACACCCGCACCTGCCCAGACCCCTTGTCCAAAGGGTAAACACTTGGTGAACAGCTACGAAGAGCATCTGAGGGAAGCGCAAACAAGCTCCTCGACACACTTTTTGTTTGAAAACACTGGTACATAAAATTGATGTTTTAATGTGCTACTAAATGTAATAAAAACAATAATCCATCACACCCTTAAGCTAATAAATTGCCCGGTATATTGGAAAATTCCCTATGCATCAAATGATCACCTGCTAAATGAATGAAAATGCTAAAGATGTAGCATCTTCCAGAAATAGCTATGTATCTCTAATGGTCTAATACAAGATAATGGAAAATACAGCAAGTATATTGTATTTTTAAAGCCTGTTTCTGTGCCACCTCAGAAGCAGAAATTTAAATGAACGGTTATAACCTAATTCAATGTCAATACATTCTACCAAGGGCTGCCAGTAGCTGTGATTTAAAAAGAAAGAAAAAAAAATAATCAGAAAAATGTAGGAGATACAAAAGATCAACCAGATCACCTCAGTTTATACAAGAAAATAGGTTATGCAGTATTTCCCTATATGGACATTTAATTATGCTTTGTGCAAATGTAATAAATTACCTTCTTAAATCCTATCCTGAATAATGAAAAAAACCCACCCAAACCCCGAGCTCTCATTTGTTGCAGAACCTTTGCGGGGTTGCTTTTTTTGTTTTTTTTGTGCCCCCCCCCCTTCCTCAACAAAGTAATAAATGTGGCATTAAAGCAGTCTCTCTCCCTGGCTGTGAGCTTTCTGTAGATGAAAGTTAACTCCTGTCTTTCAAAACACTGTGAGTGGCAGGTTGCATACCAGTGTGGAAGAGAAATCTCGCCACTAATCTATCATGAACAAAATACAATGTCTCCCCACAAACCTCCCTCTGTCACCGCGCTCAGAAGGTTGCAAACAGCAATATTTCTCTGGCTGCACTCACAGTAGAGAATGCAGAAACCATAAAAAAAATGTGAAGGACAGATTTGGCATAGAAAACTGGTTGAGTTTGATTAAAATGTACTAAAATTGTAATATTTTTTTTTTGTTTAACAGTAAGCTTCAGTCAATGTTGTTTAATGTCAGTACTGTTAATGAAGTTGTCAAGCTTGTCGCTTTCGTTGAATACCAACTTTGCTAAGAAACTGGTACTACAATTACCTCCAGCTCTATACGATTAAATTCATCAAAGCACACCAAGGCTCCAGATTGTGCCAAACCTTTGAAGAATTTCCCCATGGCTTTGTAGTCTCGTCCATCAGAACAGTTCAACACAATGCACTGTCAAAAGAAAAGGGTTTAAAAAGATCTTTTTTATTATTATTTTAAATGTATAGGATTTGGCAACATTTGTTTTTACTGCCTGTAATTCGGCCTCCCCCATGACCAGTCTCCAGCCATGGAATTTCCCCTTATTTATCCAGTCTAAGTCTGTAATATAAAAGCAGCTCATGCGGTTCTTAACTAACTCAATCTTTCACAGTAGCATGTGAAATGCATTTACACACAAATTTAAAAATAAATCTCTAACAGCAGGAAGACAAAGTTAAAAGAGGACCAGAAGCAGTTTCATGTCCACCAAACTCTAGCACTTGAATATGCTTCTCAGCATCCCCCTTCAAAAAATCAATTCTTTTAAAGAAATCATGTATCTTTCAGAAAGAAAAAAAAGGGGGAAAAAAATTAAAAAATGCACACAACCCCTCCAAAACTAGTGATTAGGTAAGGGAAAAGTCCCTCTTGGTTAAGAAAATCAGTGGCAAAAAAGAGGTTTCTGGATTTATCTTCTTTCTCTGCTGACATAAGGAAACTCCTCCAGAATGAGGTGACCCTTCTCATCATGAGGCACCTGGGCAAGAGCTAACTTCCTCATCCATCCCCGCATCTTCCTCTCCCGGTAGACTATCTGGTAGCCTGAGAAGGACCCAGTGCCCCAAGAGGAACCCAATTCCAGCTGTGCAGCCCCGGGGCACGTACATCTTTGGGCAAGCCCTGTGCTGGGCATTTCTCCTTGGCAGGCAGGAGGGGACACACCAGCAAATATAACAACTCAGGTGTTCCCTGAGTTTTTCAAGGCATTGGGTTTGCTTTGCGTTCTTTATTCCGTCCCAGAAATTGATATGCACCATCTCCTGAAGACAAAGCAGAAGAAAACACTGCCCACAGATGTGGTTTTCTGGAAACTGAAATATATATGAAAACAAAGACATTAAGACACAAACACACACAAAAAAAATATCTAAAAATAAGCATGCTTATTTACACTGTGCTGGACGAACACTTGTTGTGCTGCTGTAGCTGGGTTGAAGAGTGCAGAGGGTGAAAAGGTGAATGCTGTACCACTGGTGTCAAAGCTAATTTGACAACACACGTTGTAATCTAGAGGAAAGCCTTGTGCTTGCTTGGGCTACATATACTGCCCAGAATAAAAATCTCAAGTATATCCACAGAAAACTGACATTAAGAAGAAAATTAAGTCCTGAGTCTACATTGTGACTTCAAGACCATGTTGTGATTTCCAGACAGCTACTCAGAAGCTGTTCCTCAAGTAACCATTCATTTTTATTTGGTGAATGAGTAACACAGAAGGACATCCAATGCAGCTGCAGAGAAATAATTTCCTCCTGACTTCCTATGCTCCATGCTTCCCTCCCCAGGCTGTGCTTACAAATAAAACACATCTAAACCTCTCAGGTTTATACTTCAACACAAATGCAGTAGAGAGACTTTGGCAGATAGATCACCTTTGTACCATCACAGTCCAGCTCATAGAGAGGCAGAAAGCACCACATAGGGTCTTACTTGCCATTATCAGGAACTTCAGCTCTGAAGTATATAGAAATATAAGAGATGCAGAAACAGCCCAAATGGGTGACACCAGTAGCCCCTCTAATCCACCAGAGGTCAATCTTTGCACATGAGCCAGTGCAGCCAATGTGAGCTGTCTTTGGGACTGAAAGGGAGAGGTGACAAAGCAAACAAGCCACCATGAATTTTATCTTAACAAGATTTATGTGATCAGGCCATGAAATTTTGGGAGGGTGGACCTATTCCTAGTAGGATCAGAGACAGAACAGGGAAGAGAATAATGGAACATAATCACTTATTAATTTAGATATCAACATACCAATACGCAAGAATGTGGAATAAACAGAAGACTGTGGTCTCCATACATGGTCAAAATTATTGCTTACTTGGCCTAGGAGGTTCAGTCCAGTCACATTCTCAGATATGAAACTTGTTCAAGGAGTACAGGTAGGTGAAAAAGGAAGGATCTGATATTTCAGATATTAAGGACATACTTATTTACTCTGATATCCCAGAATGCAGAGGAGTTTAGAGCAGTTGAAGAGCTATTAGGTAATGATTAAATAGAATTACATGTGATGGGGAATCTATTAAAGTTCTCCAAAACAGGATGGTCTGGTGGAGGAGGCATTTTATGAGCAGTAAGCAGCATCATTTAAATGAAAGGTCTTGGCAGTGTTTAAACGTTTCAGCTGCAGTAACAACTAATGTAAACTGGATATACCTGGACACAGAATCCCCTTCTTCAGATGCTCTGGCAACACCTAGTCAATACAGATGACAGAGAAACCTCCAGAAACAAAGTATTTCTGTATTTCGTTCTAACTAATGAGTAATTTGAAAACCTGAACATAGAAAACAGCTCAAGTGAGCATCATTATGGAGGAAGAATAGCAAAACAGAAACTGATGGACTGCTAAATATTGACAAGCTCAAAAACTTTACTGGTCAGCTCTACAGGAGCTAAACTGAAAGGGAAAAATATTCTAAGAGAGATGGCAGTTCCTCAACATGGCTGCACTAAGGACACAAGTGCAAACTCTAATAAGCAGAAACTAACAGAGAGAGTTCAGTGAACAATAATCTTTTCACTCATCAGGAATACTTGAAAACATACAGGAGGCAAAAATGTCATCTTACAGACAGGCTTACAAATATAGCAAAAGGCAATAGAGATGGACTCACAAAAGCATGAAATGAGATACAACTATGAAGTGACATGGTGCATAACTAGAAATCATTCAAGAATATTAGTAATACTAGGAGACAAAAAAAATATGTTGGAAGACAAATTGCAAAGGAAAAATTATCAACAGGTAGTGATCGCAAGGCCAAAGCATGCTGCCTTTTTTTGTCTGACTTTACTACAATCCCAGTAGCCAGGAATACCTGGGCTACCTCAGGTTAATGGAGGCAGTAAGAGTCGAAAAAGTAATTATCTCAACTATTGTATTTAAAGATCTTGCTGAAGCAATATCAGAATCATTACCCACTACCTTTCAGGATTCATGGGTGACTAGCAAGATATTAGAAAACTGGGAAAGGCCAGCAAGAAGCTGGTATTCGTACAGGAGGAGTCAGAGAATTACCAGCCCAATTACAAATTCCCCAAAAGCAGTGGAACAAACAATTAAACAAAGGACTTTCCAGATGCCCTGAAAAGAAAACAAGATAAGCAACAGTCTGAGTTGATTTGTCAGGATCAATCACATCAAAAAAATCTAATTTCTTCCTGTGACAGGAGAATGACTAGTGGATATGGAAGCTATAGTAGATGTCACACCTTTTCTCTTCAGTGAGGATTTCGACACCATCTCATGAGAAAGCTAGGGAAAACTGTTCTGTGGGAAATTAGTTCAGGCGGGGTATAACTGCTGGAAAAACATAGTTTAAATGTAGCTACCAGGGGTTGATTGTCAAACAGAGGACTATATCAAACAGGGCTCTGCAGTGTACTGCACCTGAGTCTGCTGTTCTTTGCTATTTCCATTAGCCACCTGCATGACAGAACAGAGTGTAAAACTTAAAGAGCATACCACCTTGCTAATGTGAATAACTAAAGCCCTGTTGTTAAAAATATGCTGTCATGAGAGTTCAAGAAGCATAGAGAGATGCTTACAAAGTATGCATCCAGCACTGAAGAATTTCTAGCTAAAATGCCGTGCTGAGTTTTGAAGGAACTGGAAAAAAAAAGTGTACCTTTGGAGAGCATCTAGAAAGAGAAATGGGAATGTTTTACAATGGATCATTTCATGCGACTGAAAGAGACAATAGCAAGCACCAGAAAAAGGCTTCCTTAAAAACAAAGAGAATAATCTATTTTTTATGACAGCAGTGGACAGGCAGGCTGTGGAATGTCAATGCTTTTATCTCAAAGACGGACAAATGTGCATGAGGACACATGGCTTTATTGGTCAAGGACTATCGAAGAGAGGCAGACTAGAATGATCTTGGTCTCTTCTCAGTCTTTTTTCACATGATTCTAAAATCAGAGAAAGGTGCAAGGCAAATGAGCTAATCGCTGATACTGCCTGTTTTAAGGCAGCAGGCACAGTGCAGTGCCATGGAGATATACCCAAACTCTATACACCTAGTAATCTCAAATGCCTCAAGTGACAGAGAGTGCAACTCTGAGGTGAGATCTCTGCCACACCTCTTGCTCAGTTAATTCAGTCATATCTGCACAGCACTCCTTTCTGAAATTGAAACATGCTCCTGGCAATTAGTTCATGCCCAACAACTTTAGATTTTTTTTAATCCCAATTAATAAGAATGGTGTAAAAAGAGTATCCTATCTGCAGACAAAATGGAAGTTTCATTGCCCAAGCAAATGCTCAGTTCTTGTTTCAGCTCCCAATATCTGAAAGTATCTTAAGTGACTACCTATACTGGTTTAAATCATAATTTTTTTCCCTATTTTTTTTTTTTTTAGTTAATTTCTTTTTTCAGCTTTACTTTGCCTTCTTACATATGTTGTTAAGCAAAAGGAGTCACAAGAATAAATTACCTTTTCTGGGCAATGACCCTCCCATACATAACAATTCTGACATTTTTCAACCTCTTCTCATTTCAAAATCACAGCACAGCCCAGGCTGGAAGGAGCCTTGAAAGATCATTCAGTCAAATCGAAATCTTGCTCTCTTAAACTGCCCAAAATTTTTATTTTCAAGCCCCTTCCTCTTGTTATATCTTTCCAAGACAGAGCTGCTTGAGCTGAGAAACAGCATGGAGTTGGAGGGAGAAGGGAGTCTCTTAAAATCATAGAATAGTCTAGTTTGGAAAGGATCTTAAAATCACCGAGTCCAACCGCTAACCTAGCACTGCCAAATCCACTGTTAAACCACGTTCCTAAGCACCATGTTTACTCACCTTTTAAATACCTCCAGGGATAGCAATTCTATTACTTCCCTGGGCAGCCCATTGCAATGTTTAACAACCCTTCCAGTGAAGAAATTTGTCCTAATATGCATTCTAGACCTCCCCTGGCACAACTTGAGGCCACTTTGTCTTGTCCTGTCTCTTGTTATTTGCAACAGACTGACCACCACCCCGCTACAACCTCCTTTGAGGTAGCTGTTAGAGAGCAACAAGGTCTCCCCTCAGCCTCCTCTTCTCCAGGCTGAATAGCCCCAGCTCCCTCAGCTGCTCCTGATAAGACTTTTGCTCTAGACCCCTCACCAGCTTCATGAAACTGTCAATGTTTTCAGCGGTTTTCTGTATCCAGTTTGCTAGATAACCAGTTTGGCTGGGGCACTTCTTAATTGACTGCTTCACATTTGCATATTAAGCAGAGGCTTACAGTGACCTGTCCACAGTGATATACTTGTCTTTTTTTCCTTAGTGTTTATAGCCAATCTCAAAGCAGCAAAGTGCATGAATACCTCAGACTATTCTCTCTGAATTCCATTAACCTGTCCTCATCAGCATTGCTTTCATTTACTGCTGTGCTGCCTGGTGCTTTTGGTTTGGTCTGCCTAAATTTCCTATTCTGCTTGATCAGGGCACAAGGCTGGAGACTGGTGGGGATGGCATAGGCACACAAATCTCCCAAGAGAGGGGGCTGAACATCAACGTCTTAACTCTAAGGAAAAGCCAGGACATCAATCATCTTGACTACTCTAGCAGTAGATCTGGGTTTGGTCCCCTCTGTGGGTCTGACACACATACCTGCTCTAGTAAAGCCGCTTCCAAATACCTACAAAAGCAGTAGAGCTACACCAAGTGAAAGAGATAGCACTGCATGTGCTACCAGCTGTTCTGAGCTTTTGTATCCCTCAACTATCATTTATTCGCAATGCATTTTCCCTTTTGTTCATTTACCTGCTTCCTTCAGTTACCATGTGAGAACAGAGGTGTGGGTAATCCATTTTGTCACTTTTTTTCTTTTAGGTCTCAATTATTCTTTTTCTCCTGATTTCCTTTTCTGCCAGCATTTCCCCTTCCTCCTAGCCTTCTGTTTTCTTCCTTTTCCTATCTCCCCAAGGCTTATTTAAATAAATCCATGGGAAAGTAATGTGAATGGGACTTTTGCCTGCACAGAGTAAAAGGAAGTGACTTGCTCCATTGGCACTGCATTTCTACCCTATACATGATGCAGAAAGCTACATGCACATGGCCATAAGTGCATATATCTGGAGACAAGGAGAAAAGCTGACTAGAGCTTTTTGTCCCTCACAGAAGCTGCCCCCCCAATCATACTTGTGACAGGGGCTAAAATGACTCCTTAAAACTGCCTCAGCCAACAAAAGTGTTAAATCCTGAGCATCAAATGACACATGAAGCAGGAGATTCTACATTTTGTTCTCTTAGACTTTCTAAAGAAGGATCTTTCTCTGCAATGTTAGTATGACTGCATTTTCTGAACCAGCAATATCTTTCTCAAACCTCTGACAGTGGATGCTTTGTCTCTCCCCCTGCCCCAACATCATGCTTTTCTCCCCATATGGTGAACACTTCTCTGGCTTCTTAGCTTTTTCTTTTACCTAAAGACTCTAGTCCCTTTCAGTTTGGGAAGACTGAAGAGTTGTGCCATTTTTCACTGCTTGACAGTTGACATCCTCTGAGATGTTAACACTTTGCTGTTGTTGAGCAAGGAGTGCTGAACAGTTGAAGTATGTCTGCCAGGAACTGGAAGAGCAACTTGCTGAGCACAGGCATTCCTGTTCTTCAATAACAGTTTTCAGCTCTTACGTTTGACCACCAATCTGTGACTCTCCTCGCAATTCTCCATGAAGTACAGGCTGAGAGGAACAGCAGAGTATCATAGAAAAGTCAGGAAGCTCATTTCCCAGAGAAGGAGCCTGAATTCGCTGGCCTGAATGGGTAAACAAGGACCTATAACAGAGGTTTCAGTAGGTGGCTTGGGGCACTGCACAGGTAGTTAGCCCAATAGCATTTTGTTTAACCAGAAATAGAAATAAACATGTTCTTAAAGTTAAGCACACACTGATGAGGCAAAATTAGCTAGAAATTAGAAACCAGCCATGGGATGTTTTGCTATTACATATATGTTTATGTTGGGACCTGTTTCTTTTAATTTGCATGTGTTTATGTACTTAAGAGATATTCATAAGCAAATCCTCCCTCTCCTACATATTTATTTTCTTTATGAAAATATACTGTAAATTGTTGCTTTGGAAGCACTGGACTTTCATCTGTCAGATACAAGGATTTTAGATTGTTTCCTTATGTACTTATTTTTGTATTTCCTTCTGCTTGTATTTTATGATTTAAGAAGATGAAAAACTATCAACAAAAGATATCTAAATGCCATCTGAATGCATTATTATAAAAGGAGGCAAAGCTCACAGTCACATTAATATATGTTCCCAGAAAATACTAATAACTGTTTGTATGCATAATAAAAATATATATGTATAAAACATTGTATATAGAGCTATACAGCAATGAAAAATATCCCTCTGGGACTTATACTGTTATTGTCTCAATGAAATTCAGATCCTCTTTTTTCCACTAATTTAGCAGCA
>VZTM01025144.1:4907-19877 GCA_013400555.1 Jacana jacana | reverse complement strand
CGGCGGGTTGGGTGGATCGGCAGCCAATCCGCAGCTGCTCCGGCGGAAGGCGGCCGGGAGCGGTGGTGGGTGGGGAGGTCGTTAGCGGCGGTTCGGTGCCCTTCTGTGGGGGGAAAGGAATGAGGGAAACAGAGTATCTGCTGCCGGGCTCTCTCGGGAGCTCTCTCAGTTCCCCCATANGCCGCTGGCGGCCGTCGGGTCAGGCTGTACAGGATGCTCTAAAACGGCGGCGTCCCCAGCTTCTTCCTGAGAACTAAAAGGGACCGAGTAGACGGACCTTAATTAGAAGCTTTTTACAGTAACTCTTGAGCTTGCTTATATTTGCTAAGGTGCCATCTACATTGATGTTTTACTTTGGCATGCGAGTTAAAGCTCATTCCTGTGACATAAACCACTAGGTTAGATTAGGTGATTTGAAGTTATTACTTTTGCTATAGATTGCAAATCCTTACTCCAGGGGGCAGATTTTTCATCACAAGAAGTCAGATTGATTCAGCCTGGAGAAGAGAAGGATCAGGGAGACCTTAAAACAGCTTTCCAATACTTAAAGGGGGCCTCAGGAGAGTTGGGAAGGGACTGAGGGAATATAGTGATAGGAGGAGGGGTAATGGTTTTAAACTGAAAGACAGGAGATTTAGATTAGATATCAGGAATAAATTCTTCCCTGTGAGGGTGGTGAGACACTGGAACAGGCTGCCCAGAGAAGTTGTGGCTGCCCCATCGCTGGAGGTGTTCAAGGCTAGCCTGGATGGGACTTTGAGCAACCTGGACCAGTGGGAGATTTCCCTGCCCATTGCAGGGCAGCTGTGACAATCTTCAGGGTCCCTTCCAACCTAAAGCATTGTAAGATTCTATGATTTTTATCATATCAGCATCAACTGTTTTCTGTTACATTTTGGTAAGACTTGAAAAGTCTCAGGATGTGAAGGTCCCAGTTTTTAAAAGTCAGCAACACCTACTTTTGCTATGTATAAGGAAGTCCTGGATGCTTAAGACTTCTCATAGTCAAGATGTAAATCATGATCTACAGCAAGTAAGACAATATTTGTGATGTTACTGGTTATCATGGTTTCTGCTGTATCAGTGTTAAGGTATTTCACAGGATACAGAGTTCAGTCTGAATAAGGAAGACCAAGGTGAATTTTTTAACCCAAGTACCAAAGCAGTAGCATTCATGCTAATTATTAGACTGGCTTAGGTGTGGTATGTGCTTACCAAACCTGATTATGGAGTAAAGCCCCTGGGGAGCTCACTCTAAGAACACAATACAAAAATGTCTGAAGTTCTTACAGTAAGGATCAGAAATGGTAAAACAAATGGAAGAATAAAATAAAATAATGAGATTACATTGGTCAGCATAATAGTCGGTTCTTGTTGCTGAAATATCACTGCTGCTGAATCAGCAAAGAACAGTTTTAAGAGTTTGGAAGGCAAAGAAGGGGAGAGATGCTGACCAGGAATTCCTGTAACGGACAAAGTAATAAAAATGTGTTTGAAAATGTAAGTAGATAACAGGATGTGGAATGAGGAGCTGCTCAGAAAGGAGTTGCCTTTTCACTACGGATTGAGGGGTCCTATATATGATTCTGCCAAGATGATATTTGCTGTGAAAAGGAAAAAAGGTTCCAAGGAATTAATTCAAACGTGATAGACCTGAAGCAGTAGACTTCAGAAATTATGTTTGCTGAAGTTCTCTGAATGGATGCGGGTGTCTAGATCACATTTATCAATATCTGGAAAAGAGAAAAAAATTAATAGGTAAATTGAGAGATAATGTTTAGAGCCTAGGTGAATGTTTTAGTTCTCTGGATGAAGAAAACAAAGTTGTGTATTAGATTCATTATTTGTGGAGAAAAATTATTATCCTTCCTGTGTAAGAATCTAGAGAAAAGACTGTATGGTAGTGGTACCAGTAGTAGCTGAGAAACAGAATGAGTTATTAGATGAAGAGAGAAAGTTTGATGTTAGCCATGCCATGCTTGAGTTGAGTCATAATACAAAATGTGGATGATGCACCAGGATTTTAGTATGGAAAAAAAGCTTGAGATAGATCTGTGGGTCCTCAGCACAGGAGCTAATACTGTATTTGTAGAAAAGTTTATCCACAGATGATAGCTAAAGATCCAGAAATGGGGAAAAGGCCAAAGGTGTGAACATACCCAAAGAGGGGGATGAAGGTTCTCATCCAAGTAGGAGGATTGCAAAAGAAGTGCTAGGAAAAGGAAGGATTCATAAAAGCCACAGAAAGAAAAGCTGTGGTCAGCTGCATGGAAGGACAAATGGAAAGTTAGATGTGAATGAGACCAGGCTAAGAGAGATGGGAAGGAAAGAGGTGTGGCAGAAAAGAGACAAAAGGAAACAGTTTAAGGTGGCGTGGTTTTTGATCTTGCAACCGAAAGAAAGAATTAGCAGCTCCAGAGAAGAAAAAGAAATCCTGTGCTGACTTGTTTGTTTTTCCTCTCTCTGAACAGGCCACACACATTCTCCAAGATTTTTTGCTTGATTCACTGTCCAGGCAGTTTATACCCATCGTTAGTAATTCCCAGAAGCCTGTCCCCAGGGATAATAACTGAAGAGTGTGATGTTACGTTCTTGGACTTTGGAGCCGTGTCTCTACTATTGAATTCCCGTTCTCTACAACAATTTCAGCCCGTGCCAGATGACTGCTGAGCATAGTTTGGGGAATTACTATCAAACAGCTTGGGAGTGTTGCCATTAGGCAGTTTGGTGATGGCCACACTGTGCTAGAGGGTAGGACTCTAAAAATAAGGACTCTGGCCAAACTCATCCAGTCGGCTTGAAGGCCACAGGATGCTTCTGGTTATTTAAGGTAATAGATGGGCGTAACGTGTATGCACACTACCTCTACTGGAACTTGCACGGTTTCTGCAGATTCCATAGAGAGTTTATCATAAACACTTCTCAGTAAGTTTTAAAGCTTCATTGAAGTGTGACATGGAAATTTCCAAAGCAAGAGTTAGAATAAAACACAGTAATTAGCGCTCTTTTTGCTCACTCTCATGTCTTTCAAGTAAACCCCTTGTGTACAAAACAGCTTTAAAAAGTAGTTTGTTCCACACTTGGCTGTGGAAGATATTAAAATTATAAATGTATAGTAAAATAAAAATGTATAAAAAAGTAAAAACTTCTGGAGTGAATTATTCAAGTTGAGTCAAAATGCCTTTACAGCAGTGGAGAAAACGTAAGAGGACATGCAGAAGAGAATCAGCATTGGCCTAGACTATTGCTTTTAGGCAGTTTGGGTGTGATGGGTGTGATGTCCATGTGTCAGAGGATAAGATGAGAGCAGGGATCGTGGCTAATTGTCATTATCTCATATAAGAGGTTTATGAGATATTAACCTTTGAGAAAATCAAACATGATCTGTGCTTGCAGGCTGTACAATGGGGTCTGGGTGAATTCCATGGATCCTTCGATGGTCTCAGAGGTGCCCTCTACTGGCTTGAGCTGTCTGATGGAGCCATTAAATCCCTGTTGGAAAGCTGTGGCTCATTTTTGGAGTTTTCAAGGCAGAAGGTTTTACGGTGGACCTCTTGCTCCTAACCTCACAATGCATTTGCCTGTTCTCTCCCATTCCGCAAACTAGTTTTGCCTCATGTAGAGGCAGCTCTGTACAGATGGCTCCAGAATAGTAAGACAGGAACATCTAGCCTCACACCAAGGTCACAATCCAGTGAGATGCATGGTCCATCATGCAATGGGGAGAGGCAACATAGTTCCCAGCATTCATTTAGGGGCTGCATTAATGTGAGAAAATGGACTGTCCAGAAATTTTGCCATGGAGAGAATAATTTGGGGTGTTTACCTGAGACTTTGAGGCCTTAGAATAGAGAAGATGAGAAGACACCTATATATTTGTATTGTTAATAGCAATATTGGTTTTATTTATGATGTCTGAGTAAGGGTAATGTTAGATTTCAGGCTTAAGAGATTCTGGTATGAAGAATAGGCATTCTTAATATGTCTTGAGGGAACATGACAAAGAAGCTGAAAAATGACCTTTCCTCTTACAGTTTGTTCTCCAAACCTGACTGAAAGTGTTGGCTTAAGCCTCTTGACTCAGGCATGCAATTCAGGCTGAAGCTATAGAGCCTCAGAAAGTTGATTCTGGAGGCAGTAAAAGACAGCAGGATAATGAAGAATGTGGTTCTCTATGTTTACATGTATATCTAGATATAGATATGTCTATATACAGATACTCTTCTGTGACAGCAAAGAAAATCTAAGTCTAAATTCACACTTGCTGAGGTTTTTGTGCACTTTTAATCTCTCATTTCCATTTGGTTCTGAGAGGAGGAAGTAGGATCAGCTTAAAATACTCGTAAGATTGTTATTGCAAATCCTCACAGCAAACAAACAGCACTTAAACCTGAGAATATCTGATTAAGTTAGAGGAAAAATAATTTAAAAGTGTGGTTTTTGAAAGAAATTTCTCTTTTTTCAGAGCTTGAGTTGCTTAATGCTGGCAATAATTTGATTTCTTTCTCTGGAATATTTTCCAGGATCCTAAGTTACCTCCAGCTTTTAATACTTCACTGTTTCTCAGGTCTTGTAATTTGACCAGTGTTGTCCAACATACAGCAAAGCAGGTTCTCCACAAAAAATCTCTAGTTGCAAATGAAATTCAAGTCAAGAACTTTTCTGAACTAGTCAGGTTTTCTTTTGGGAGATTGAAAATAAAGTATATAGAAGTGAGATGGAGATGGTCCACANATTTTATAATAGTAATTTTATAATAGTAATTAATTTTATAAAAAAACTAAGAATAGTTTTTTAATCATGGACTTCTAAGATTAAATGTTGGTGCTCAGATGGCTTTGAGGGCTCTTTGTCTCTCAAGCATCAGCTGTTTCCCCTCTTCCCCCTAATGAAAAATGCTGTAAATTGCCTTAAATTTAAGCCCGTCTCAGAATTCATGGAAGCCTGACTGCGTAGCTTTGATGTTATGGCATATTGTTGTGTTGTCTTCTGGGTCTGGCAGAGTGATTAAATCAAGCAGGAGCAAGGAAAAAATTAAAGGGCCAAGTCTTATGATTTGCAGAATAATATCTAAGTGGGTTTTATGCCTTAAAAATGCCTTATTTTTGCCTTTAAGGCATTTTTGGAGGAAAAGGGATAATAGACAATTTGACTTGAAACTTGCTGCTTGAGAGGCCTCTTGATTTCCATGTCACGCTCCGTTTTCATGTAAAACAATTCCTTTCCAGAAGCCAACAGTGACTTAATCTCTAAGAAAATGCTGAATTAATTCCTTATTTATCCATTTTTATATTTTATATTATTCCTTATGTATCCGTTAGTTAAAATTATTCTGCAGGCCAAAGTATGCCTTTACTGTTGTTTGATCCCACTCAAAATCTCTGATGAGCTCTTTTAGAGCTGTATTGCAGTGTAAAATCATTATTTCCACTGAAGATGCAAAGGAATTTAGCTCCCTGTTCTCCTCAGCTATGTTAGTTTTGCAAGCCTAGTAGAAATTTTAATAAGTAGTAGAGCCTTTATTTTTGTAACCCAGTCAGCAGATCTTATCCTGGCAATCTGTGGGGAGTAGATCTGATGAGTAAGAAGGTGCTTTTTTTATATAGTTNGATCTGATGAGTAAGAAGGTGCTTTTTTATATAGTTACTTTTCAGAGGATCACAATTTGAAAATGGTTGTGACATAACTGGGTCACATCAGAAAATTTTCTATAAGCTGCATAAAATGAGAAGTTGAGGTAGCTGCTTTTGTCAGAAGATGTATTCTTAGAGCGGCAGTGAATCATGTAGTTGAGGGGTCTGTATATTGTACTGTTACTGAAAAGTGCAAAACAGTCACAAATCTGTAACTGATCCGTATCTTAAATCTGTTGCTTTTAAACAGTAACAAAATAAGAATTAGGATATATATGCGTGTGCATCCCATACTGTGTTTCTCCTGTCATTGCCTTTGTGTTACATGTTTAATTGTGGGCATGTTGTACTACGAAGAATGTCCCAGGGTTTGGCTGTTGTGAGTGTTGGAGGGGAGAAAAGAGTAAGAGAAGTTTCAGGAGTGGTAAAACTGTATTTCAGCTGCCTGTTCCTCCAGTACATAACAAACCACTCTCAGATTTTGATGCATGCTTTAACTTTTGGTAGGAAACAAGAATTCAGATACCATGCAGATTGCTAGCTGGACTGGGAAATAACAATATAACATGATTAATAAGCTTATAAGACTTACTTCGGAGAAGAATCCTTATGCTCTTTGGCAGAAGAATTGGTTTTTTACTTCTTTTTTAAGTGCAAGTACTGGTTGTGTTACAAGACAAAATTTTTAACTCAAGTGTGAATTAGTCACATAGAAAATTCTACAAATGGAACAACTTGCTAGATATTCTCTCTAAAGAGGAGGAATTTGGGTAGACTACATTAGGAAGAGATTTGAACTACTCCCCTGGCTTTAATTGCTTTCTGAAAGCATTTCCTCCTGAACTTGTGAGCTGCTAAGTTTAGACAAATAGATGCACGTACCATAAGCAAGGTTCAGCAGTGGCCTTTTCTGTGTTGCTTTAGGCCCCTAAAAGAGTTTGGTATATGCTTTTATGTTGTGTCATGAAAAAATGCATTTTTTTCTCAAGAATCGCACATTTATGGTAAAACATCTTTCTGTCTAGACCTGTGCACACACTCAATGATTAGGGACAAAATTTCAGCTCAACTGAAAAAAGATTTTCAGTTCATAAAGGTCAAATCCAAGGGCGAATTTCAAATTTGCTTAACGAACTGCTTGAATTCTCTTTGTTTTCTGAGTACTTAATGTTTTCCAAGGACTTTATGTTTTCCTAACTATTTAGGTTTTATGCTACCTAAAACAAACATCTGTCATGAAGTTCTGCAGATCCTATCCATCAGATATTTATGGGTTTTTTTCATAAACTTCTGTTAGGATGACTGGAATGGATATCGTTTAACTGGAGAGAGTAACCTGTTTCAGCAACCTGCGTTGTCACTGGTGTTTTCCCATTGCTCTAATGTGTAAAGGCTGGAAAGTTCAGGTATTTCCCATAGGGCAGGTACTGTCTGGATAAATCAAGACAAAAATAGCAGCCAAATACATTGGGCTATCCAAGGTGCAGCACAAGTGACCCCTGCAAAGGGAGAAAAAATTGCTAAAACTTTAATTGTATCTCCTATGAAAACATCCCTTTAACTTTTCCCTAGCTTGTCAAGTAAGTTACTTTAAATACATGAATTTGTGGCATGAAAGAATGTGTGTATTTCTGTAAACTTATGTTTTAAAGGCAATAATCTAAACCATGCAAAAGTGATGGTATTTGTAGCAGTGTGGAAAGAAATATTACAAACCTGGATTCACTCTGCAAAATCCTCTGCTGATTATTGGCAAATATATGTTCTGATGAAGCCATGAAACACTTTCTGATTATTTTACTAAATCAGTGACTCGGGCAAGACTTTCATGCTCCACTAAATCGGATTTTGTATATGAAATATTTGCCTTAAAATAGAATTTTCAAAAGAGCTTTGCCTTCACCTATTTTGTATCTTGATTGTTGCTGTTCTTTGGAAAGTGCCATTAAAAGTTGCTTATTTTCAGAGGGAAGAGCATATTGCATCTTTTGCACGTATTAGTAATATTTGAGCTAAATAAATGTTAACAAGAGATAAAGAAAAACCAAACTGGTTCTTAAGCGTTATGGCTAGATTTACAGATTTACAGGACAAACTGAGGCTGCAGGCTTCTTCCCACCCTACTTTATGCAAAGGAGCTTCTGGCTACATCTCATCCTTGGAAAATTTCTCTTCCATCCAAAAGAGCAGATGTCTCTCTCTCCAACATGCACCGTGCCCGGCTTGTGGCCACGGCAAAAATCCTGCTGTGTTGCCTTGAAGCCTGTTTGAAGGTTAGGCACCCCGTAACTGCCAGCTGAGAATTTCTCGTGGTCTGATACCTGATGAAATGCTTTATTATGCAGTTGCTCTGCAGTCACCATTTGCAAACAAAAAACAAGAAAGAAAAGTTTTTGTGCTCTCTAACGCTAACAACAGAACTGTCAGGTTTAAAAATGGATTTTGAAAAATGATGAATTACATGTACTTCAGAACGAAGACTTGTTTCTGGTTTATCTAGACAAAAAGATTGCAGGTTACTTATACAACCTTATGGCTGGGATCCAGTCATCATATTCAAGCTCTGTTCTCATTAAGCATGAAAGTAGGAAAAAGGAATTTTTCATTACATGAAAAAAGTGGAATTCTGTGAGTAAAAGGTCCATTTCTCAGCATAAAAGACAGAATTTTCTGCAACGCAGAAAACGTAGAAGTTCTTAATGATGTCACGGTTGGCATTTACAACAAACCTGGGTGCCTCCATATCATATATAGGAACAATCAAAAATGTTACCCCTCTGTGAAGAAGATAAAAGGATTCTTTTTTAGCATTAATTATTTTTATGTAAGCAGGTTGAAGCAAGTCATTCCAAGAGGTTCTTAACAAACCTGTCCACACCAGTTATATTTTTAAGTTAGAATCAGAGAAGTTCCAGACAACCAGGAGAATGGTCTGCCACTGTTGGAAGGGATAGAAGACAGGTGATTTGGGAAATTAAATGTAAGAGAGCTTTTGAAGCGCAGAGCTTCAAAAAGTAACAAGTCAATGATAACAGATTTCAGTAAAGATTTAAATGCTGAAAATACAGTTAATATTAACCAGCATGATTTCATGGAAGGTAGATCTTGTCAAATGAATTTGATATTCATTTGAAGGACCACCAGTCTGGTTGATAAAGGGGACAGCTGTGTTGGCACACTGTTGGAAGGTGTTTGACTTAGAGGCACCAGTTCAAAAATTATTGCTCTTTGACAGCAGTCAATTCAGAATGGGTTAACTAGTAATACTCAAAAAGTATTTGCTAGGAAGAGCTAGCAAAATAATTTACAATCTGGTGAAGTTCTATAGAGAACATTCTCAGTTTAGTAATTTGCTTAAAACCAGAAGGTCACTGTCTGAGTTAGTGAGAAAAGTCATGGAGCACTAAGTGCTAGAAGTGGTTCCCTTACTCAAAATGCTTTGGTTTCAGCATGTGTAAATTCAGATGTGTTGGAAGGAGCGGTCACTGCTCAAAAGGACTTTGTTGGAAAGGAAACCTGCCGGAAGATGCAGAGTTACCTCTGTGGGACCTGCCTTTGAATGTCCTCTATGTGGGCCAGGGCAGCATGAGGTGATGGGAAGGGAGTTGTTGCTAGTGCTGAGAACACCATCATGTGTTGTGATCAGCTCAATGTGTGCATGTATTAGCTCCTGTATCTTTGCTTGGAGAGTGTATTAGGACAGTGCCATGCCATATCCCTCCCCACTTCTCCACTTAAATCCCACACACTTATTTAATGAACATTAGCATCTAGTTTTACTCTGTAGCCCAAAAAATTCATGGAGGAAAGGAGAGGGCAGAACAGGAGTCAGAGAAATACATGAAAGTTTGAAAGAATTCTGATTAATCAAAAAGCCTAGCTGGATCTTTATACATCAAAAAGCAGTCTTGTTGTCTTTGAGGCAGTGGACTACATCTGGAAGTCTGAGGCTGTCATGTGAACAGAGTTTGATATCGGGGGGGGATCCAGTCTGTCACTAAGAGCTGAAAAACCCTCTGAGACAGGTAGCAAGAAGGATATACTAAAAATGTTGCCCTCAGCTTGTATTTTGCTTCTGTGTCCTGACCCACACCATCCTTTTGTACTGGCATAAGCGTTGACAGAGGTGCTTGATGAACCTGGTGAGTGTATCAGTCAGGGTTACATCAGTCAGATCATCTCCCCAGTCCTTTACATGGCACGGCCACACAAACGTTGGTGCTGACACAAGGTGATGACAAGGAGAGGGTCTGTGCAGAAGTAGGAAACTAAAAGACTGGTGGCAGCCAGTTGTCTTGTTTTAACAATGATGCTGTTTTATCTTCTCTTGAAGTGCTCGCAAACCTAAAGTTAGATATTAAATTAGGTCTTCAAAATGGGCTCTAGTGATATATTAGTCCTTATTTATTTGAAAATTTTAGTAGGACAATACTGGACTTGGTGCTAATGCTGCTGACAGATTCCACTCCATTATAATACTCCAACTGAAGTCACGTCAAGTAGAATATTTTCCTGACTGTTGGCTGGGGAGCAGAAGGGGAACTGAAGAGAAGGATCTTGCCGTTGACCATTAGCTACCCGTCCCTTGGGTTTCTGTGTTGGATGTTTGCTGGATACACAGCATGATCTTAATTAACACAACTTTCTTGGCTTCTTTCAGTTTTGTACACAATTCTGGCGATCCGCTTAATAGAATTTATCAGCATGTTTAAACTTTTATGGTGGCATAAGAATTCACTGAAGTACATAAAGCTTATTCTGAGAGTGAAAACATTCTTCATACAGAATAAGGGGAACTCCACAAAGATCTAGTTAGTTACACACACGGTACTTTAAATTTACATTCTCTGTTCTGAAAAGAAAGTTAAGCATACAGAGAAAACTGTACGCTCATGGTCCACAGTTGTGTTTCTGGCCCTTGTAGAACTTCAATGCAAGGGCTTCATCAGTAGCATTATAAGGTGTGCAAGGTGTAGCTCAATAATGTTTATATATTTAAATAACTTCAGTACTTGCTCCAATTCAGTACTACAGTACATTTTTGTGGCCAGGTTGTGTTTGAATCTTGGATAATATGTTTGTTCCCCCTTTCCTGCAGGTTCATTTATGGTTAACACTCATTATTTGGTCAAGAGTCTTCACCTTCCCAGAGTTTTTAGTAAAGGTTATCTGTGCGTGATGAAATTCAAGCTCAGCATCTAAGATTTTTACAAGAACAAATGGAATCTTTTTACATAGGAGACCACTTCCAAATCTTTTAAATTTAAGTCTGAATTTAGAAGATACAGAGCAAATTAGTTGGAATGCATTAAGACTCAAAAGGAAGGGGTTTGCTTATTGGCAAGGTATGTCAAAAGAGGAATGTAGTTGGTCCCTCATACTGAGGATCTTGGCAAGTTCATCTCTTTAGCTTTTCTCCCCAATATTAGCTATTAGCCCTCAGGATTAGACTGTTTTCTGGTTTTTCAGTTGTGTGTATGTGTTACTTTTTGGTTTATCCCTGAACTACACGTGATTTCCTCATTTTTCAGAAGAATTTAATTGGTTTTGTCTGGGTTTTATTTTTGTTTTAATATCTGCATATAAGCTTAGCAATTTTACATTTTGCTTTTGTCTCATAACTACTCACTTGACAACTCAGCCACTGGTTTAAATGTACCTACAGCATATCGTTACTAAGATGTATGTAAGAATAGAGATGTGTCTAAACATGTGGGACACAGACCTAGACATTCATTGAGCATACGTATTTCCCTTACCAGCACCAAATTCCACTATAAAAATTTGATACATGAACAAGCATACATCATTTTTCTTCTATACTCTTTGGCATTTTTTACCTCTTTTACAATACTTTCTCACTTGAATTCGACAAAACATTCCTTTTTCAGATTCATTCTATTGTAAGAATTATTTTAAATGCCATTTGAATATAAAAGACTGTCCTTTTACTTTAGTTCTTTGGCTTTTTCATAACATTTATAAAAGGAGATGTTTTGTTTACATTTTGGAGGTAGCAGTAGGTTCCTAGGAAGACACGGTGACATTACAGAATCACAGAATAATATGGGGTTGGAAGGGACCTCTGGAGATCATCTAGTCCAACTCCAACCAACATTAATGAGTCAGTATTTTTTGCCCTTAAGAAGGAGATGTGTTTTCAGTTAGGCAGGGTATAAATTACTTTCTCAATTACTCAGGTTTATTGCAGTCCAGACAGCACACAAATCTTACCCTGCTGATTGTTTAGTCATCCATGGGATCTGTGCAGAAAAAAATACACGGCTCACATTTCTATTGTAAGCAAATAAAACTTGGATTTTTTTCTTTTACATATTAAAAAACATCAAAAAAGAAAGAAATACACTTTTCCCCAGTTCATGCAAAGTTTCTTGGCCTTGGTTCATCATTAGATTTATACTGAGGATTAATTTGGCCTTGGTATTTTTCCTGTCCTACATGTATTTTCCCACTCAAGCCAGTCCCTTTTTTTTTTTCACTTTTTGTTCCAAATATTTGCCTTCTCTATTGTAAGTGGCTGTTTTTCTTCCTTTCCTGTTACCTTTCCATTTCTTCAAGTTGAACTCTTTAAATGTTTACATTTTCATAAAGTTTCCAATCTGCCATTAGTAGTAAGCTCTTAAAAGAATTCCTCATCTAGAATCATCTAAGTAGGACATTGTTACTACATCCAAAGATTAAAATATTTTTCTAATCATGTGTCAATTTAGATTGTAAAGCTCTTGTAAAAATCTTTGTGTTTGGTGGTCGTTTCCTTACATAGATTTCAGCAAGAAAGACAAGGGTGGCGAGCGTCAGCAAGATATGCCTTCAAACTGTTTAGGTTTGATTGCATTGCATTATAGAATGCTTCATTACTAGTTTAACCTCTCAAAGGTTTTCAGCTGCTGTTTTATTTAGCTATACCGACTACACTGCCTACAGCAACTCCAGGCAATGATTCCCCCAGTGGCATGCATGAGCTGCCCTGCTCTACTGCAAAAATACATTATGGCTGAATTTGCCCTCAGAGTTTGGAAAGATCTAAAGTCTTTGGAGACTAAAAATGTGTTTTTTCTTTGTTTTAGCTGGCAGTATGAGCCTCTGGCATTTTAAAGTGCAAGTCATTAGCGTCCACAAGGGTGATGTTAATATGTCTGTGTTTCAATCTCAGGACATTTTCCAGTTGCTTCTGCCACAACAATCTCTGCCATCTCAGTGCTTTTTAAGCCCCTTGTGAATTCCAGTAAGCTTTGCAATGCCAGTAAGAATCACTGTAGACTTTGGCTGAAACCAGTTGCTACCTGATTTATTCTTTTTGTGGCAGTTGGCAGTGAGGTTGAAACTCATTGAGAGGTACTTGATGGGGGGGCGGCGGGAACGAAGAGAATGAGGGATGTAACATTTAGAAGTATTAAACACCACCAAAAGAAAAGCTAGAGCTTTTTGACAACCTTGGTTTTTTAATTATTTGTATTTATTTTTTAAAATTGAGGAGCTATGGGTTGGACTTACAGATGGAGGAGATATGATTTAGACTTACAATGATACTCAGTTGCACATAGGAAATCCCAGCAACGGTGATAACATGGCATCCAGAAACAAAAGCAAACTAAAGGATCAATTGAGGCAGGCGAGAGCACGGCCTGAGGGACCAGCTGACAGTCCTCATTGAGGAGAAGGACGGAATCTGTCAACAAAGGTGATGCCTTGTGGGAAATGCAATAAGGCAACACAGAGAGATCAAGGGCCGACCCTTTCACCCCGTGTGTAAGCGCGGAGCGTGGATGTACGGATGCACGGCACGGTTGGTCAATTGCTGCTTGCTTTCACTGGGAGGAATGTCAGAAATCCTCCCCCTTCCCTTTTAGGCTGCTTTACTGTATTCCCTCCAGTTCCCAGCTCAGGCATAATCCCAGCTCCCACAACTAGAAGGAGTGTAATCTAAACGGAGGGATAGGGCAGAAGAAGAAAAGAGGTCTGAATGTGAAGACAACCAAGCGGAGCTAAAAGCATAAACATTTTGGCAAGCGTTGCTATTTTTAGGCATTGCGTTTGGTCATAGGGAAAGCTAAGCAGTATGGTGCCAAGTCAATAGTGCCTGGGGTTAGATCACAAGGTTTCGCAGCCGTCACTGCCCATCCCCACTGTGTCAATATATGAAAGGACTGGCCACAAAGAAAAGCAGTCTCACTCTTAGTATTCTTCTGGGTCATTATTGGTTTCCCCCTAAATATCTTTAAATTAAGCACTCTGCAGGCAGATTGTTCTCTCCAGCCCCAAGCAGAGGGAATCTCTATGGCGCAGGTTTCTGCCTGCTCCTGCTGCCAGTGTCAGATATGGCTTGTCCAGAAACGAGCAGGAAGAGTCATCTGCCCACACACAGGTGTCTGCCATCTCGTACCCAGCCTGATGAGGGCTTAGAGAGAGAACCGGGACAGAAGGGATAAGCCTGGATCACTTTATCGTCCCAGCTGATGTAGTGCTTTATAGAAACTCGTATTTTGCTCATGAAGTGTATGAAAAGACCCAGAAGGGTTGTGGGTTGGAGGAAGCCAATCCAGATCTTCAGACCTGCGGGTAGTGAGATCATGGTGTATTGGGTAAAAAAAGTCAGTCCTGTTCACCTATTTATTTTTACATGAATTATTACGTTTGTGGGTAAATTTAAGGCTATTCAGATGTTTCTAAACTCAGATTTCTTGAAAATGTCACAACTTTATTCTGGTCTTGAGTGACTGTCGTGGCTTGGGCTCTGTTTTACCTCAAACCAGCACAATAACAACATGTTTCCCGTTGGATCACTAACTTTTATTCATAATATTGGGAGTGGATATATTCATTCTGGCCATTTCCTTTTGTTCATGTCCCCCACAGAATTCTCATGGAAAAACTGGCTGCTTATGGCCTGGATGAGCGTACGATCTGCTGGATCGAGCACTGACTGGAAGGACGATCCCAAAGGGTGGTGCTCAATGGAGTTAAATGCAGCTGGCGGCCGGTCACAAGTGGTGTTCCTCAGGGCTCAGCACTGGGGCCTTTCCTTTTTAATATCTTCACTGACGATGTCGATAGGGACATAGAAAACACTATCAGTAAGTTTGCAGATGACACCAAGTTGGGTGGGAGTGTTGATCTGCTTGAGGGCAGGGATGCTCTACAGAGGGACTTGGGTAGACTGGATAGATGGGCCAATGTTAATGGCATGGCCTTCAACGAGGCCAAGTGCCAGGTCCTGCACTTGGGCCACAACAACCCCATGCATCGCTACAGGCTTGGGGAAGTGTGGCTGGAGAGCTGCCTGGCAAAAAAGGACCTGGGGGTGCTGGTCGACAGG
>VZTM01025142.1:7659-18555 GCA_013400555.1 Jacana jacana | reverse complement strand
TTTTCCTAGGTTATCAATTACCAGTGTGAAGGGAAGCATAAGGCCAAATTTCATCCCACCTGTGAGTAGACCCTCTGCTCAAATAAACAACACTGAAAATGTGTTAAAGATTGTTTTCTGTGTATTGCTGAAGATGTGGTTTTTTACCCGCTCACCCTAAGTCAGGCTTGTGTATTGTCCTCATATTGCTCTGTAGATTTAAATGCCAGAATAAACCCTTCTGCTCAGAGACTCAGACCTGCATAACACAGGTCACAGAATTTTACCCAGTAAATCATGCAGTGGAAGAAATAATTCTTTCCTCTAATGCGTGTTATCAAGCTCAAGAGCTTGTGACTAAACTGGTATATATCTTACTGAAAGACATTTGGTCTAAATGTAAGGCCTCCAGGAGATGATTAATCAGCTACATCCCTTAATTATGTTGCAACAGTTAATTACTCTTGCCGTTAAAAGTTGTCTTGCTTCCAATTTCAAAGTGTCTGTCTCCATGGAGACATTCTTCTATGGAAAGAATAGGGCACCGTGACCTCTCTCTTCGTAGAGGTTTCTATTTATTGTTTTTGTACATTGCTTGTCTCAATCTCAGGCTACAATCGTCCCAACTGATGGATGCATTCTGATAGCTTGAGGTAAACACAGAGCTCCTCTAATCAATGCAAAAAATGTGCTTTAGATTTACATGAGTATGAGGGATATCAAAATCCAGTTATTACTGTTAACGTGCTGCTCTTTATAGCTAGAAGAAATCCTTGTCTGTAAAATGTGCCTCACTTTGGCTTCTCTGGAACCAACTAAGTGAAGATTTCCATTTTTGATTTCTGTTCAACTTGGCTATCAGCCTCAGGAATAGGGTGGTGTTCTTGCCAATATCATAGATTTCACCTTCATAAAAGACATATTGAAGATGACATTAATCTTTCTCAGAGAGATGCTTGCCTTTTACTGATACCAACCTGATTTTATTATACTGTGATGCCAGGGAGCAATTATTCAGCAGTCAGTACTAATGGCTTGAGAAACCTGCTGAAAACAGAGATTGGCCCCTTTATTTTTTTTTATTTATTTATTTTCTGCAGGTGATTTCTTTACATTACTTAAGCTTTTAAAATCTGGGACTCTGAGCCAAAGACTACTGAGGGCAGTCCATAACAAACTCCTGTCTTCTCTTTCATTTTCAGTGGCTTATATTCATTCATTTTCAGTGGCTTATATTCTATTCAAGCCCAAATCAGTTACTTCATGTGATGCAGGACTTGGGAGTTTTGACATATACCTGTCTGACTAAGCTTGACCAAAACAATCATATTTGGCTATACTTATTTTGCTTCTAGGTAAAACCTGGTTAATCTATTAGAATAATAATTTTAAAAAACCCAATTTATTAACTGTTTTAAAAATATAATTTTACTAGCTTGGGATACACTAGATTAGTGACAGAGATGTTCTGAACCCATATACTTTGCATTTACTCTCACTCAAACACCATCTACCATCAGCCTGAAGATAAGCCCTTAAAACAAGCAGCATAATGGTTACAGGATCCTGTGCTGGGAAGGGCATGGAGCTGTTTTAATTTATTACACTTTTCAGTTTCAACCCACCTGATTCCTTGCTTTTGCTCCATGGAGACAAGGAGTTTGATATTGACTCACATATGTGACATGCAAGGAATTTCTGAATTGGAGGGGGAGAAGAGTCTAAGGCTGACTTCTACTGCCTGTGCTCACATAACATCTTAATTCACTAATGATTTTAAAGGCCTTGAGTAAAATATTGCTCCTTGTTAAGATTGAATTAGGCAGTCTGCAAATTGGTCAACTTTTAGCAACAAGCAGTTAAAAAATACCAGTCCTAATGAGATGTCTAGAGGAGCAGGAATAGCCTCACAGCATGTAAGTGAAGGTCTTTTTGCCCCAGGATGTCATGTCGGATCACATCTCACAGCTCAAGTTTCAGGGGAATCCTGTGGTTGGATAATCTGTAACGTTATTAGTCTTTCTCTGGTTGATAGAAATCATCTGATGCTAAGGTGCACTCAGCCACAGTACGCATGCACAGACAGGGGGAAAGGGGCAGAGGGTGGTTCATGTCCTGAAGCATGCCCTGAAAGAACTGGGGGGAACCCCTAGTCCTTTTTGTCTGTCAATTCATCAGATAAATCATTATTTGATTTAATACCTTCAGATTTCTGTACAGTATAATCATTCTGAGTATTGCTTCTCTGTACAGATATTCACCCTTTACCTTCAATTTATGAAATTCTTGACTCTGATGTCTAAAATAATAAATATGACATGGAAGGTTTTTCAGTTTCTTTCTACACTTGTGTGTAAGGCTTCAGGAAAGTATGCATATATAAAAGCCAGTAGGACTTAAGATGGTGAGCATTTCACAGGTTAGATTGTGTGAGGCCTCCGCGTTTAGCAGCAGTGGAGGTGAATGGTGAACCTGAGGAGGAGGCTGAGCCCAGTGAAACTTTCCCTGCTTCCCCCCTGAAAATAAGAGTGGTGAACTCAAGGGCTCTGGGGAGTGTTTGCAGGACAAAGTGGAGTCATCAGGGGCATTATCTTCTGTTTATTTGTATTTCTTTCTTTGCAGCATTGAGATTGTAATCAAAGTTGATCTGTGAGCCCTGGAAATAAAAAATCTGTCCTCCTCTCCAGATTTTTGTTTCTCCCTTAGCTCTTCAATCTCTCTAGCTCTGGGTTGGTACCCTACCAAGTGTCAGCTGGTTTCTCCATGCTGGCAAGAGGCAGCACATAGAGTATTATGAGCAGGTACTGTTCAGAAAAGGGATGAGGTCTTATTCTCTTCCCCTTGGCCGAGGCAGTGATCTGGGCAACTCCCCTCTACTCTGACTACCCTGACGTTGATTTTTGTTTCATGAAATTTGTGGGTACACTTAACATCTCTGTGACATCCTTTATTTATTTATTTGTTTGTTTGTTTATTTTTATTTTGTACTGCAAAGATCTGTATGTTGAAAGTGGTACTTCAGACAGGAGAAACAGGTTTAAACTCTTCCACTATTTGAATTCACTTGGTAATAGTGTAGTCTTTAAGCTTTAATTGTGTTTCATTTTTATGGTAACCTAATACAATCTCTGGGTACCTATAGGACAAATCTTTGTGTTCATAATTTCTGCATCATCATACATTTTGTTAACAGATACAGTAAAATTACCCACAAGAGTAAGGCAACAAGCATTTATGTGGCTTTTCATATCTCAGAAAACATACATGTGTTAATAAAATGAGCATTGCAATGCCAAAGGATTATTTTATTTTTGCAACAGATACAAGCAGGCACATCATTGGGGAAATTTTTGATACATAACTGTATTGCATCTAACCACTTCAGAAATTAAGAACATAAAACATAAACCTATCTATTTAAAAATCAGACAATATTAAAACGGTGTTATTGGTGTCTTTTTATTTGCAAATAAAAAGCACCTGTCAAGCCAAGACTTACAGTGAGGAAGATTCCACCACTTCTCTTCACGTCTACTTATTCTAGTCTTTATTTCTTCTCGCAATGAAGAATGTTTTTCTTGTACACAGATGGAATTTCCCCTGAAGCAGCTTGTGCCCCTTGTCCCTTCACATGGATCACTGTGATGAGAGCATTGCTATATTCTCTGTAATGATCTTTGAGGTGCTGAAAGACAGTGATTAGATCCCCCTGAACTTTCTTTTCTCTAGGATATACGTTTTTCCATATATCAAGTTCTCAACTTCTAACCATCCTGCTGGTCCTCTGCTGGATGTGCTCCAATTATTTTTTGTTCTTGGTCTGGCGCGAATAAATACTGTTTATGGCCAACAAGTTTTCTTCCATCTCTGAAGTTATCTACAGGCACCTTTTTTGGGACATTAAACTGTCACATTTGAACTGATGGAAGGAAAAGATTGATCTATCTTTCTTCTGTTTTTTCCATTTCCTCTATTCTTATCCTTCATTACTTGAATATTTTGGGGCCTGTTTTGATTTTATAGGATACTCCATGGGGACTAGTTGTGGAAAATGCTTACAAATCAGAAACAAAGCAAAATGTGTTTTACTTATTTCTACTAATTTGTTAGGAGCAATTCCATTTTACTTGATAAAAACAGATATGTTCCATGCAACTTGTTTGAGTTGCATGGTATTTAAAAACCTGGTATTTATCACTTTTTTCATCACAGTAAAATACATATATGTCTGAGATATTTTGGAATTTATTCAGAGCCTATATTTTCAAACACAGGATCTTACTGAATTATTTAATTGCTGGCTAACAGAAGAACCTGTTTTCCCTTGCCACCCCTCCTCCCTCCTCTCCACACCCCCCAGCTATGTTTACCATTTCCCAGTAGGAAATATCATAGAACCATAGAATAGTTTGGATTGGAAGGAAACTTCAAAGGTCATCTAGTCCAACCCCCCTGCAATGAGCAGGGGCATCTTCAAGTAGATCCGATTGCTCAGAGCCCCATCCAACCTGACCTTGAATGTTTCCAGGGATAAGGCATCTACCACCTGTCT
Source organism: Jacana jacana (assembly GCA_013400555.1). Classification (NCBI taxonomy): domain Eukaryota; kingdom Metazoa; phylum Chordata; class Aves; order Charadriiformes; family Jacanidae; genus Jacana; species Jacana jacana. The sequence continues at coordinate 14,024 of VZTM01025142.1, read as the reverse complement.
AGATAACCTTTTCCAGTGTTTCACCATCCTCACTGTAAACAATTCCTTCCTTATATCCAGTCTAAATCTTTGCTCTTTCAGTTTGAAGCCATTACCCCTTGTTCTATCACAACAGACCCTGCTAAAAAGTTTGTCCCCATGTTTCCTATAGACTCTCGTTGAGTACTGGAAGCCCACAGTAAAGTGTCTTCAGAACCTTCTCTTCTCGAGGCTGAACAACCCCAACTCTCTCAGCCTGTCCTCACAGGAGAGGTGCTACATCCTTCTGATAATTTTTGTGGTCTCCTTCGGACCCACTCCAACTGGTCTATGTCCTTCCTGTGCTGAGGGCTGCAGAGCTGGATGCAGTACTCCAGGTGGGGTCTTACCAGAATGGAGTAGAGGAGCTGAATCATAACACCTGACCTGCTGTCCACAATTCTTTTGATGCAGCCCAGGATACATTTGACTTTCTGGGCTGCGAGTACACATTGTTGACTCAAGTCCAGCTTTTCATCTACTGGTACCTTCAAGTCCTTCTTGGCAGAGCTGCTTTCAGTCCTTTCATGACCCTGTATTGGTGCCAGAGTTTGCCCCAACCCACGTGCAGGACCTGGCACTTAGCCTTGTTGAACCTCATGAGGTTCACATGGGGCCCCTTCTTGAGCTTGCCCTTTGGATGGCATCCCATCCCTCCGGTGTGTCAGCTGCACCACTCAGCTTGGTGTGGTCTACACATTTTGCTGAGTGTATACTCAATCCCACCGTGTCATTGATTAAGATATTGAACAGTATTGGTTCCGGTACCGACCCTTGAAGGAAGCTATTTGTCACCAATCTCCACCAGGACACTGACTACTACCCTCTGGATGTGACCATCCAACCAATTCCTCTGTCTTTATCTCAGCCTATGAGTTGTTTTCTTTCTTTCCCCTCCTTTTCTTCCTCTTGTCCCTACTCTTCTTGTGGGGTCAAGGCAGGTGAGAGAGTAGCTGTGTGGTCCAAGCCATCAGCTGGGTTTAAACTACAGCAAAGATGGAGTAAGAAGGTTACATCAATGGCTCCTCTTGATCATGACTTTTCCTGTGCAAGTCCTTCACTGTAGCTCACCACCTTTTATATAATTAGGAATCATACTTTCATGTCTCTTGATTTTGTTTAACAATTTTGAATGTATTCATTTTTGCAGAAGCAGAACAGAGTAATTGCTTATTGTTTTTTTTTTCCTGCTTAAATACTGCAGCAACAAAGACATGAAGAGCAGGTTAATATCTTCCTACTCCTATGCATGATTAATTTCTCAGAATATAGTGATTTGTTGAATGACATCATGCCGAATCATGGTCTCAGCCAAACACCAATAAAGTGTTCTGGTTTGTATGTCTTTCATTGTTCATGTGCTAAAATACATTGTGCTTTGTAACACAACTTTATGCCACAGATCTCTGTTTCCACTGCCTACTGAGCTAGCATAACAGGTCCTTTCATCCTGTACTTCTCTCTAGAAAGAGCTTGGACACAAAATGACTGCCTTTAAAGAGAAGAAAGAGTGAAAACACATATTTGTTCAATGCTTTTACTAAAACTGAGCACAGAGTTTTAAACTAAATCTTTTTTTTTTTTTCCTTCTGTCTTTGCATTGTACATCTGATGTGTCTGCCAAGCATGACAGGCAACTTCTCTGCTGACAGGGTGAAGATGGCAGATGTCACCTATATCTAAGCCCATTTTCCCCATTCCAAAGTTCAAAAGAGATTACAGGAGAAGATGAGTAATGGTGTAGATGTTCCACAGTAAAAACTGTATACAATACACTTAGTTTAGAAGCCTTATCCAAAGACCACTGACAGGCTCCTTGGAGCTTATCAGGCTTTGGGTTTGGTCCCCGTCCCTGCAAATACTGTAATGGGCTAGTCATTGTGAAGTTGTGCTGATGTCAGCATAACCCTCCTATGACATTCCTAAGGATTTTAGGAATTACTCTTTAAAAAAAAAAATTGTTTCCCCTTTAAGCTAGGTTAGATTTAAATAGTAGTGTCACCTGGCTGTCTCTTATGTCAAACAACCGTTTCCCTAACTGGCCTCTGGAGTACACTGCTTTTTATGCATTCACCCATTATTTATTGAATCAGTGGAGTAATATTTGATGACGTTTGGATGATGGCGAAGAGAGAATAACAAAGATTAAAGATGACCTTTTCAAAGACTCTGTGAGCAAGATACGTGCCCATGAGTTAGTGCCAAAAGGGACTGAGAGCCATCAACATCCTATGAAGTCCCTGGGAATGAAGAGAGCAAAGCTCTCTTCTTTATAGCAAGTGCTTAACACTGGCCAAGACCTTAGAATCATAGAATCATAGGATAGTTCAGGCAGGAAGGGACCTCTAGAGTTGTCTACTTTGACCTGCCCGCATTCAGCAGGGACACACCCAACTAGACTACGTTGCCCAGGGCCTCATCCAGCCTCACCTTGAATATCACCAGGGAAAGGGCCTCAACCACCTCCCTAGGCAATCTGTTCCAGTGGTCCATCACCCACAGAGTAAAGAACCTATTCCTACTATCCAATCTAAATCTGGTCTTCTCCAGCTTGAAGGCATTGCCCCTTGTCCTGTCACTGCAGGCCTTTGTAAACAGACCCTCCCTATCCTTCCTGTAGGCCCCCTTCAGGTACTGGAAGGCTGCTATGAGGTCTCCCTGGAGCTTCCTCTTCTCTAAGCTGAACAACCCCAGCTCCCTCAGCCTGTCCTCATAGCAAAGGCGCTCCAACCCCCTGATCATTTTTATGGCCCTCCTCTCGAGCTGCTCCATCAGGTCTATGTCCTTCCTCTATTGAGGGCTCCAGACCTGCACACAGTACTCCAGGTGAGCTCTTACCAGAGCAGAGCAAAGTGTCAGAATCACCTCTCTGGATCTGCTGGCAACACACCTTTTGATGCAGCCCAGGATGTGATTGGCCTTGTGGGTGGCAAGTGCACACTGCCTGCTCATGTCCAGCTTCTCCTCCATCAGCACCCCTGAGTCCCTTTCCTCAGGACTGCTTTCTAATCCATCATCCCCTAGTCTGTATTGATGGTGAGGATTGTTCCAGCCCAGGTGCAGAAACCTGCATTTATTCTTGTTGAACCTCACAAGGTTCACCTGGACCCACCTCTCCAGCCTGTTCAGGTCCCTCTGGATGACATCCCATCCCTCTGGTATATCGACAACACCACATAGTTTGGTGTCATCTGCAAACTTGCTGATCATAGAATCATATCATGGAATCATAGAATGGTCCAAGCAAGAAGGGACTCCTATGGTCATCTAGTCTGACCTCCCCTCAGTCATCAGGGACACACCCAAATAGACCAGGTTGCCCAGTGCCTTTTCGACTCAATCCCTCTCTATATATCATTGATAAAAATGTTAAACAATACCGGTCCCAGCACGGACCCTTGAGGGACTCCACTTGTCACTGCTCTCCATCTGGATCTCAAGCCATTGAGTACTTTGCCTAAAGCAGGGTTTTCCCATAGATTCTGCACATACCCACTGGCTCCTGTTCTGTAGACAAAGATGATGTGTCTAGAAAAATGCAATATCAAACAGAAAACCACTTAATTTTCCAGAGATTTCAGAAATTTTGGTTAAGCAGAAGTCTGAAAAAATTCAGATGTACTTAAAACTACTTGTTATACTTATTTTCTAAGATGGATACACCCATTCAGCTCTCAAGCACAGGAAGCTGTGTTTGTTCATGGTTTTGTTTTAAGATACTGTACCCTGAAATCAGTATGGTGGTTTGCTACTGACTGCACTGTGATATTCTACATCAGACTCTCTTAACTAGGGTCAAAAAAAAGCTGCCCTGTGCCAATACTTGACATGTGAATACAAGACTCCTGTCAGCACAGATGCCAGTCCCAGCTGCATAACTCAGCTATTCCTGCTGATGGATGCCAACTGGTGTAGTGAACAACATATAAATTAAGATCCTGTATATATTAATTAAGTATTGATGAATGGAACGATCACTATGAAGCTCTCACTTTCTTCTAGATGACATATCTATTTACATTTAAACAGTACTTAGAGTTTAGCTGGGGCTTTGGGACAACTTTTCAATCTAAGAAACTGTTCGTGCTGTCTCAGATGATGTGATGTAGACTGTATGGGTTACCCTTTTGAGTAGTCATACCACCCAGGTCTTTGCCAGTCCCATGCCAGTTTCTACCCTGCACTGCAGGTGCTCCCCTGGCTCCCAGCTTCTTACTGGAGGAACTGGCCCCTGATTTCCACGACATGTGGTGAAAAATTGTCTGAGCGTTTGCCTTTAGGGCAGTACAGCCCAGTGTGAATTCACAGTGCTGCAAGCTAAGATGAGAGTCAATGCAACACTCCCCATTACTGCTGTGTATTACTGATGATGAATCTCATCAGAATGATGATAACATAATCCTGCTCTGCTCCAGCTTGCTGACACCAGCCGGTATAACATCAGCAGTGACTCTGCTGTATCAGTGTACCCTTTTTCTTCTTCCCTTTTAATTTTAGTGGTTAACTCTCCTTCTGTTCATGGGTGCTCCCACACTTTGCTCCTGGAGTACTGCTCTGGTATTCAGCTGTCATTCAAACGCCTGGCACTGAACAAGTGTCATAATCAGTGCAGTACTGGGCACTGATGGGTATTTCCACATAGAGGAAAATGGCTTTATTTCATTGTGGGGCTGTTAAGAAAGCTGCTACTCAATTCAGGGAGCTTTGGAGAGCCTTTAATGTGTCATTTACCCTGAGGTTGCTATCCATGCATTTTACACATTCTTTTTAATGGATATGGTTCAGTTGCATAATTAGAATTTAAAATAGCAAAACAGAAGCTGAAAGACTGGAAAGGGGAAAGAAAAGAGGTCTGAAAAGCCTGGTAAACTTCCACTGACACAGGACCAGCTGAGATGAAATCTCCAGCAACAGGGACGGATGGTGAGTGCAACACTGCCATCTCTTGAATACCCTTTGCAAGACCCGGTTTTCCACTGATTTCTTATACTCAGTGGAGCCCAGTTAGAGCTGCAGCTCCACCGCACGCATCCCTGCATGCCGGGTACTGCGGATTCCCTCTCAAATGATAAGGAATCCAACTGAAGTTCAGACAAGCTGGGAGAGGAAAACAAACAGCAAAACGGCAGCCAGGCAATAGGAGGAAGCTGATGCTAGTGTGGTTGCAGTGTCATGTAAAACGTTTGTTTTTCAAATCCTTTTTTTTTGTAGGTCTGAAGTTTTAGAGCATTAAAGGGAAAGCAGATCATTAGCTCATCTAGTCTGGATAGCTGCCTATTGTAGTGTATTCAGGGGTGGTTTTGCATTGGGCCTTGGAGCTTGTTATGAACTAAACAGGAGCTTCTAGAAAGGTGTCAGAAGCTGAACTGAAAAATGAACAGATTGAGAATCTCTTGGTGGTTTGAGTTACCCTCATTCTTAGAAATGCATGTGTAATCTACAGTTGGAGTATGTCCAGCTACAATTCACAGCTACTGCCACCTTATGCCTTCCCATTGCTGAAGTCTCAAGTACCTGGTATTTTTACCTCTGTGAAAGCATTTCACATTGCAGCTATGCTCTCAATCTAGTTTTTTAAACTGAACAGGTACTTCAGAGTGTGCTGCTTTTGGCTGAGGTAAAGTTAATTTTTTTTCACAGAAGCCAATATGGGGCTATGTTTTGGATTTGTGCTGGAAACAGAGTTGATAACACAGGGATGTTTTCATTATTGCTGAGCAGCAATAATGGCACAGAGTCAAGACTTTTCTGGTGTTCACAGCACCCCACCAATGAGTAGGTTGGGGGTGCACAAAAAGTTGGGAGGAGACACAGCCGGGACAAATGACCTGAACTGACCAAAGGTATATTCCATACAATGTGACGACATGACAGGAATAAAACTGAGGGAAAGTTGGCAGGGGGACAGCTGCCTGGGGACTAGCTGAGCATTGGTCAGTTGATGGTGAGCAATTGTTTTTGTTTGCATCACCTGTCTTTCTTGGGTTTTATTTCTTTCTCTTTGTTATTTTCCTTTTCATTAGTACTATCACAGAATCATAGAACCATAGAATCATATAGGTTGGAAGAGACCCTTGGGATCAAGTCCAACCATCAGCCCTACTCTACAAGTTATCCCCTACACCAGATCCCTCAACACCACATCTAATCTATTCTTAAACACAGTCAGGGATGGTGACTTCACCACCTCCCTGGGCAGCCCATTCCACTGACTGACCACTATCTCTGTGAAAAACTTTTTCCTAATGTCCAGCCTAACCCTACCCTGCTGCAGCTTGCAGCCATTCCCTCTTGTTCTATCACTAATTGCCCATGAGAAGAGACCAGCACCAACCTCTCTACAATGC
>VZTM01025139.1:22549-38424 GCA_013400555.1 Jacana jacana | reverse complement strand
TTTAGAATTCTTAACTGCAATTGTTTCTCCTGTTTCTTTCTAAACTGTCAAGTCTGCTTTATTATTTTTCCAAAGAAATCTCTCCCTGTGAATTGAATGAGAGACTTGTTGTCATTATTTTTTGATGTTGTTGAACAGTTTTGCTCTGCTTTGCTTTTTTTGGCTTTTTTAGATTCATCAGTCACTAATCAAATAGTTGAAGAGCCATTTTTAATGACATCCGGGTGGTGATGGAATACTTGAAGCACGTTGCTGCTTGGTGTCTAAAAATAACAATATGAACTTTATTCTGAAGTAGAGAGGAACCTAGCATAGATAAACTGAGATGAAGTTATACTAATTTCTATAGTACTGTAGTTTAGAACCTGTGTGTACATGGTAATTATCAGGAATAAGTTAAAATTAATTCATGGACAAGTGAGTATGAGTTATATTTGAAGTGTCTATTGTCACTTTAGTCCATGTGTTTTCACAGATAGCACTCCACCATCTGGGCCACAAAAACTGGGCAAATTACCTAAAACTGTGGTGTCTCGTCCTTTTCATGATGAATGGAACCATCAGAAAAAGTAAGAGTGTCAAAGGAGTGTTGTGAGTCTTGGCTATTTCATTAGTACTTTGCAAAGCAGTTTGAAATCTTTGACTACAAGGGGGCATTAAAAGTTTTGGTTCTAGTGTTTGCACAGCCATACTGAGAGAAGAGTTGTATTAACTCCTAACGATCCTATTGAAAATAAAACCAAAACTGGAACGCTTTCATTTTAAACAGATTAGCCAAAGGCAGCATCAGAAATGGGCAACATTCAATGGTCTAAATGCAAACTCCCAGGATTTTTGTAGACTGCACCAAAACTTTGGGGATTTTGGTTGGGCAAACCACAATATCGGAAGGCTGGCACCAAGCTGATAGTTGCTGCTTCAGCCTCTGCCAAGACCCTAGTGAACAGCTTCAAGTATTAATCATGTCTTCCTTCATTTCTCTCATATCTAGCCATTCTGTACTGTGAGGGTTAGATGAAGACACTGATGCAGAGCTGATGGCAGCTTGCACACCAGGGAGTACAGAAGTTTTGCATTCTCATTTCATGTCCAAAGAAACTGTTGATGTTATTAAGTTATTAAATTCAAGGGAACCATTTATTGTAGCTGGGGGAGTTCAGTAAATACTAAGTGGATTAGCTACCTTTTATTGCTGACTTCAATTAGCTCTCCACATACAGGTACAGTGTGCTTTTGCTTTGAAACACCATTGTTTTCTATAGTGGATTGATGTGGCTTTGAGCAGTACCTGGCAACAACACTCTTGCCTGTTTTGATCGTTCAGCATTGCTTGTGGCTTGGCTACAGCATTGACAAATTGCTGCATGGCAGAAAGACTGCAGAGTCCAGTCATGCCAGAAAGAGAACGGAGGTCACCAGGCGACACTCGCACACTGGGAGAGTGTGTGCTCATTGCAACACCAAATCTTTCCTCCTCTCAACCAGTACAGGTCAGAAGCAGTCCTTGGGTGCTGTACCTGGATGCTGATGTTAGAGCCACACATCTGTAAAACACAGAGTGTGCATGCGTGCATGCAGGTGCACACCGACTATATGGAAATTACATCCTTTCTTCATCCTCATCTTTTACTCAAATTCCACTTGATGACAGGCTGCCACTGCTTTCCAAACAGTTATAAACCAAATACAACCAAATTTGGGGTTAGATCTCCGTCTTTGACTTTGGTTCAAAACTCACAGTTGGAAAACTTTTGTTCAGAGATCTGTGAGAACCTCTGGCTTTTTAAATCAAACTGGGCACACTGTTGTTACCCTTTCTTTTCAGAAAACGCAATAAATATTTTAAAGAAGAAAAAGAAAGACATTTCCCAAGAAAAGTATAAACATTCAGAGTGTTGCTCGTCAGAAGTATTCTGTGGCCTCTTTCCATGGGAAGGCAGAGGAAATTGCGATTTCACCCCTCTGACCTCTTTCAGGAAAAAAATGTGTCCAACCCACATAACTACAACTTGGTGCCAGCCTTCAGCAGAGCTCCATAAAAAGAGAGATGAAGGCTCTCTTCACCTTCCTCATGAGCACAAGTTTTGATTTAGAAAAGAGGAAAAATGCAGGTATTATCATGTCATCATTGTACATGAGAGAACTATTTTTTAATTTTTTGAACTTCCTTCTTGAAGGCATGTAAATATCACAGCCTCTTTAAGAAGCCCAGCAGGAAATTTTCTGAATCCACACACCAGAGTCAGTTCACAGGAAAATATGCATTCTTGCTAGTGAAGTTGTAGCTGTATCTTAAAATCTAGATGCTAAGCAGACACATGGGTTCAACCAGGCATCTTGACTATGCTCCTTGCTCTTAAGGTGCAAACAGTACAAGCCACAACCCAATGAGATTCCAGTCCCAGAAGAGCAGTTGGGTCCTGCCAAAATAGAAAATGCCCAGAGAAGTTGTGGATGTCCCTTCCCTGGAAGTGTTCAAAGCCAGGCTGGATGTGTCTTTGAGCAACCTGGTCTCGTGGGAAGTGTCCCTGCCCATGGCAAAGGGAGATGGAACTCGATGATCTTTAAGGTGCCTTCCAACTCTAACAATTAAATGATTCTATAGTCTTAATTTTCCTCTGTGGCAGCACTGCCACACTGTCATCCCCTTGACATCTGATCACATCTGGGCAGATTTAATGCTTTAAAGTACTAGCTATCAATGAAAACAAAGACAGGGGTGCCAGTGGGAGTGTTTGACAGCAATATGGGCAACACTTCAAGCTCTCAAGGCCAGTCCTTAGCAAACAGTAGACAATTTTGTTATAAGAACAGCCCTGAGGCACACATTTATCCCAAGGAGGGATATTACAGTAAGTCAGGTGCAGGGCTGCTGTGAGAGGAAAACTCCACATTTTCTGCATCACTGAGCAGCAGGGCAGCACAGGGGCCAAGACTGCTGGGGCAAAGGATGAGGGGCAAGGTAGAGAAATGAGAAGGGTAGGAGGAGGTGTTTAATGTGATACAGGTGCTGCTGTGCCTTGGAGTTGTCAGGATCAAGATACGACCATGCCAGAACTAGCATGATTTGAGGCAGCTTTGATTTCTGAAGAGTCCAGAGCACTGGGACCACCTTCAAGGCATTAGGATGGGGTTGCTCTACTGATGTCTATCTGATGGCATATATAGCAAGGTGTATGCCCAGCCGTTACTGAATGTGTCCTACATGATGTGGGAGCAGAACCCATTTTATGCTGGAGCTTAGAGCAAGCTGTTTCCTAGTGTAAATAAGGTCAAATTAGGAGAGATCATTTATCCTTTTGTGGCTGAATAGTCCTTTCTGTAGTTAATAAAATACAACCATAGGTGCTTTCAAAGTACATGAGAATTACAGGTTCTGGAGTCTGCTCTCCTTTAATAAAGATGTCATTTGCCTCCCAACTTGTCCTTCAGAATTGCCTACAAAAGTTGTGGAAAAGCCACAACACTCAGGATTTTTTTCTAAAAATAGAATCCTTTTGTCTTTTCCTGATAAGGATATTTTAAATAAAAGCCAGGGACAAAGCTTACAACTGAATGTCTGTGTCACAAGCACAATGGTACCAAACCCCAGAAATTATAATCCTAGAGAATAAGGGAGGATATTAATCCTTTCATTGCATTTCTTTCTGCGTTTTCTTTTTAGGCTGATGTCATCATTATGAATTGTCATTTCCTGGGGTCATAGCTAATGGTCCAGTGGGTTTTGTTAAAAAGATAATTTATGCAGTGGCAGAAGCTAATTTTTCTTTGGAATTCTCCTTCATTGTAGAATTTTATTAATAATTTTTTTAAGTGAAATTAAACCTTATCTAAGCCACTTGGGTTTGTCCCCTGGTGCTGCTATTCCCAGGTTAAGCCATGCATCTACTAAAAGTACCTGCTTCCAGAATTAGCTAAGAGACAGTAAGAAAAGCATTTGACACTATAAAATGCAGAAGTAAAAGTACAGTAGTGGAAGCCTTAGGTTTAAGAAATGCTTTTATTGTATTAACAGCAGCTTTTTTTCCAAAAGCTGCAGTAGCCCCTTGTGACCTGTCTGCAAACACTTCCATTACAGAGAATAATAGGTAAGGCCATCCTTTGTCAATCGCCTTTCAACACATTCTTAGGAAAAGAGCAGAATGTCTCATCATACAAAAGAAAAGCAAGGAGAAATATAAAGGAATGTTACCAATAGGCAATAGTGTAATTGTTGGATGGGGATGATTCTGATTTTCCTGCAGTTGTCTCCAATCCCAGCAGCCTCATTTTTAGCAGGATCCAAGCCTAGCACTATTGAAGTTTTCCCTTCAGTATGAGAGGTAATTTACCATTTCAGTTGGCCTTGCAGTGACTGAAATATTTAGGGGATTTGAGTAGTGACAGAAATAGATAAGATGTTTGAGGCAAATGGTTTAGCTCTGTTTAGGAAAATCTCCATGGGATTTAAGAGGATGCACTGATGTAATACAATTGGTGGTTTTATTACAATTCTTTCTGAATAACATTTATGGTAAAAGTATAGCCTATTCCCATTACAAAACCCTCCCCATCTCCTAACCCCCCACAAAATACTCTTCCTGAATGAGTTAGAAACCTGTCTAGAGGTGTAAATAATACAACAGCAATGAATACAGAAATATTTGGGAAATCTATTTATTGTCTTTATAGATTTGTTTATAGCTGTGAAAGCCACCAACATTGAGATCCCCAGTGTAAGCTGAACCTTCAGGCAGTTTCATGCCATTGTTTAAAAAACCCCAACATATCAGAAGTAGCAGATTATCTGCTTGTTTACTTACTATTTCTGTCTGACTTAATCACAGCGTGCAAATGGAAGTAAGAATACTAATAGTCCATGTAATACTGTGTTCAAACACATCCATGTCTATGCACATATGTAAATACAAACATGTCTGCATTCACTGATATGGAACTAGACTGCTCACACACACTGGTAAAAGATTATCATTAAGGATGCACTCTAAAGCATTCAGAAAGCTAAAATATACCAAACAACGAATGTTGCTGGGGCAACCTTAATTTGGTTTCCTGGTGTGTCTTTGTTACAACTGAAGCTCCAATAGATTTAATGGATGAACCACTCAGTGGATAAGGAAGTGGCTGGATGGCCACACTCAAAGGGTTGTGGTCAACAGCTCAATGTCCAAGTGGCGGTCGGTAACGAGTGGTGTTCCTCAGGGGTCAATACTATTTAACATCTTTGTCAGAGACAAGGACAGTTGGACAGAGTGCACCTTCAACAAGTTTGCTGATGACACTAACCTCAGTTGACACGCTGGAGAGAAGGGATGGCATCCAGAGCGACCTGGACAAGGCTTGAGAGGTGGCCTAGTGCAAATTGTATGAAGTTCAATGAAGCCAAGTGCAGGGTCCTGCACATGAGATATGACAATCCCAAGCACAAATACAGGCTGGATGGAGAATGGCTGGAGATTAGCCCTGAGGAGAAGGACTTGGGAGTGATGGTGAATGAGAAGCTCAACATGAGCTGGCAGTGTTCACTGGCAGCCCAGAAAGCCAACCACATCCTGGGCTGCATCAAAACAAGCGTGACCAGCAAGCCGCGGGAGGTGATTCTACCTCTCTACTCTGCTTTCATGAGTCTCCAGGGAGACCTTATAGCAGCCTTCCAGTATCTGAAGGGAGCTACAGCAAAGCCAATCTACAGGAGAGCTGGAGAGGGACTCTTTGTCAGGAAGTATAGTGGCAGGACAAAGGGGTAAAAGCTTTAAATTGGAAGAGGGAAGATTTAGATTAGATACCAGGAAGAAATTCTTTACCATGAGGGTGGTGAGGCATCGGAACAGGTTGTCTAGAGAAGCTGTAGATGCCTCATCCCTGGAAGGTATGGCCAGCCTGGCTGGGGCTTTGAGCAACCTGGTCTAGTGGGAAGTGTCCCTGCCCATGGCAGGGGGGTTGGAACTAGGTGATATTTAAGGTCTTTTCCAACTCTAACCATTCTATGATGCTATGATGATTCTAAGCTGTTTGGCAAATTTTCTGTACAATGGGTTTGTCACAAAATGCCAATCTATCAAAATCAAGACACTAATGTACACATTCCAGTTTTAAAAAAATTTTCTCAAGCCCAGACTGATACCATTATGACGAGAGATTCAATGTAGAGCTGGTTCAGACCAGTTTTGTAAACTTGTCTTATTCAGGAGAGACCTAACTATGCCACTTCCCAGGCCTGGTCACTGTTTTATTTCCCCATATTTCCCGGTTTTCCAGCTTGAGGATGTAGGATGGTGTTGCATAAATGCTGAATGCTCACAACTGCAGCTGTAGTTAGTGGAAGTTAAGCTTTGGAGATACAAAGCTAAATAATCATAAGAAACAAGTTGCAGACATTTGAAATTGCTTGCCAACTTTCAGTATCTCTACCTCTCCTCTAAATCTGTGAAATGATTCATTAACATTTGTGTGTCACTCCAGCACTATTATGGTAAGCGCTACAGAAAAACCCTTGAGGAAATTTTATATTCTTTTTTTCAGAGCAGGCTTGAATAGTGTTCGATGAATAACACATTAGGCAACAGTATATTGAACAAGGAAGGAATAAAATATTAAACACCTACAGGGCACTAGCCTTCCTAAGCAACTAAATGAGGCAGAGGTCTTGTGAGAAGAAACCTTTACATGACTGTGTCACCACATAAGATGACCAAACATATATACAACAGGGGTTCAATTAAGGTTGCGCAAGGAACCTTAATGCTGGGATTTCCTAAATCCTGAATGCTTAACTTTGTTGGCTTGTAGAAGAACGGTATTAAGGGAGGCTTTCTGTGGGTAATACATGTATAATCTAAAAAAAAATAAAATGTATGTCAAGCATTTGACAGAAAGATTGTATTGGAATCAGTTTGGTTGATCTTGTTATTTCTAAACAGTCAGTAACTGGAGTTACATTTAATATGTTTACTAAAGTTAAGTATATTGATCTGAACAGGAGTTGGAAAAGAAATAATTTTGCCATTAATATATTTTCAGGGCCTCCAATCAAAGCTGTGATAAGATTCTGTAAAGCACAGCCCATACTTATCTCCAAAGCATCACTATTACCTGTGAGCTGGAAATTTGCACCGGCTGTGGCCTCCTTTGAACCAACAGAATTGCAGTGGGATTCAGGGTGGAGGTAATGACAGATGAGAAAAAGGTGAATGTAGTTCATAGAGTGGAGGTGCCATTTAAATTCAGATGTCAGTGGTTCAGTTTCTAACCTTTGCCACCACTGAGATCTGCAACACAATTTCTTGTTGTCTTGTGAAAGGGGGATTCTCTCTTTGTTTTCTGATTAAAAAATAAAATTTCACCTTCCATTAGCAATGAGTAAAAATAGATCAAATTCTAAATGTAACTCTTCACTGTGCTGATAGGGCAGGAGCCAAAATAAAAAAAATACAGAAATTATTCTATTCTTAATAGTATTCTATTCTGAATAGATCCACTCAGTTCTTCAACAAAAATCTTTCCTTTTTCCAGAGCATAAAACCAAAATTCCCTTTGAACATCTTTCAATGGTGCTTCTGGGTAGCCCATATGGCTAATTCTTCTGCAGTATGCCCATGCCCCTTCATCCAGATGATCAAAAACCTCAGTGATGGGGGTTTTCTCAAAGAACATAGCATTATGCCAGCCAACTTCAGAGTACTATTCCCTCTTCTATTTATTTGAAAGAAACACCCACCAAAAGATGGGAATCAAGGTTTAGACATTTAGGGGGAACAAAAACAGAAGAGGAAGACAAATGGTGCTACAAGCAGCACTACCTTTAGTACCACAGGAAAAACTTTCTTGAGCAAATGGATATTTATATAAAGCTGCTATTACAGACTATGAAATGCCCTTGTCACCTCTAAGTAAATATGTTTAAGAATGAATTGTCTTTATTTAGCAGAGATCCATTATAGAAGGCAACCAGGGATTTCTTAGCCTTCTGTGAAGGTGTAGGTTATACATTACCGTCTCTGGAATGTCCATGAGAAAGTTACTTAATACTCTGAGCAGTACTTACAGGGAAAGGGAAGACAACTGTTATCACTTGAGATCCCCTTGGGGGATGCTGTGATGATAACTTTCCTATTTAAATTTGGGAAATACATAGTGCACAAATGAATGAACTTCATTGTCTTTGAAGTTTCCTTTGTGAGTCATGGTGAAGATTCTACATAATTACATTAAAATTACGGGGACAGGAATGAGCAGGCAAACAGACGATGGGCAAACATATAGTTACGTGATTCTATCAGCTACACAAACAAAAATTAGCTCCCTTTCCATACTACTTGACATGCTCTCTGTGAGTGTTACATAATTTAATGGTAATATCTAAATAAGTTTTCATAACTTAGAAAAATCTTGCCAGGAGAATAAATCAGTGTAAAAGCTTTACAGGAAATTTGCTGAAAGCCAGTATTAGTAATTCATTTAACACCAAACCTGCCAAGCATACCTATTTTGGAGGCCCAAATACAGAAGCTTAAGCCAAGTACTCTAGCAAGAGCATTTCTCTGTCACTGTTCAGACAACTTGCATTGGCTCACAATGTTGTTTTCACATTTCCAGATTAGCGTGGAGGCACATTAAAGAAAGAGTGGTGAGAGAGCTGGCAGAGTGGCTTGGAAGTCAAGAGGGATTTTGAGAAGGCTTGCTAAAGGAACAATGGCACGAATATCTCGAACAGAGCTTGTCTGATGAACACCAGTGCTACAAAGAACCTGGGCAAACTCAGATTGTGCTGTATATTTTCACTCCTGGCTAACCTGACCGTTAGATGACTATTAAATATTATTGATGGCAAACAAGAGCTTCCCTTGGATCGACATAAGTTTGAAGGGGAACACAAAATTTCTTGTAATTGACAGTTTCTGAAGCCTGTGGCTCCCTGTTACCCTGAGCTCAGCATACACTGAGCATTTTGCCCTGTGGAGGGCAAGAAGGAGGGGGCAGAAGGAAGGAAGTCTTGCTGAAGAACCCAAGAACAAGTTTCAACACTGACCACTGCCTGCTAGTCCTTTTATTTATCGCCGTTCTCTTTTCTTTGTTATGAAAGGAAGTTCAAGTCTTTCCCCATAGTAAAGTACATTGTGTTTTCTGATGGGCAACTGGAACATATAGTAAATGGACAGTTTTTCAAAACCAGTTTCTCATGTTCTGCAGCACCTCTTCAAGTGCAGGCAGAAGGACAAATACCAAAGGATGAAGTATGTGTGCACTCTTGTTTTATCTTATAGGTTATTATCAATATATTATACATTAATTTCTCTTTAATTTCTTAATAATGTCAGCAGACCAGAGAGATGTTAAAAGTGAAGTCAGGTTCCTTTTTGAAAATGACTTCTAACTTTGCTGGCCTTATTTTGGCTTGCCTCTGCTACAGAAACTACATGACCAGAATCTGCACGTTGAAGTGGCTAGATCCTGCATCTCCAAGCCCATATTTAGGCATCCAAAGAAATGGTCTGATTTCCAAAACTGCTGAGCAGTCAGGAGCCCTAATTGGAGTCCAAGGGAACTGTTGGATGTTCAGTGCATTTGAAAAATCAGGTCACTTATGTAAGCAACTAATTGATGTCGTAAGAGCCCAACTATGGCACCTAGTTTTACAAGGGCTCAATATTGCTTTGCCCAGAAACTTTTCAAAGCCACGCATCTGGCTTCTGCTCACTGCTGACCAGGGTGGTGGCCATGCTTGCTGTTTGCATCCCAGGAAACTCACTCAGGCACACTGGGGTTCACTACATCTACTTTTTTAAACTTTCTTGGTGAGGTGTCTGAGCTGGGACTGTGGGTATGCAGCTGCTCTTTGTGATTCGGAGTCAGTGGTCCCACAAGGCTGCAGGGGCTGCCCTGAGAGCTGCCTGCTCCCAGGCCACCTCCCTGGACCTCACTGGATTCTTTTGAGTGATCTGGGACCACTGCATGCTACCCCTGGGAGCCCTCAAGCTACTGACATGAGAGAGGTAGCACTTCAAAGTGTTTGCTCTGCTAAACAGTATTTCTGGAAACTGAGACCTTAATGGCTTTATTCTGTTCCCTTTGGGAAAGAATTAAAAAACAAACAAACAAACCAACGAACAAAAACCAAAACAAACAAAACTTGTGGAAAAGTCCTGTGGAAAGAGACCTCACTCTAGGTTCAAAGACTGTCCCCTTTGTGTCAGCAGAGATCAGTCTCCAGTCCCTCATGGCATGCCACTTGCTGAAGGGTGTGAAGCAAGTATGGGACAAACAGTGCCATGAACTATTTTAGGGCTAAAATGAACTTTGTGTAGTAAACATGGGGAGGCTTAAGTTCATTTAATACCTAAGAGGGCAAGTTTGCAGAAGTTCTTGTAAATCCCTATTGCACAACAGGCTCAGCACGACTGTCTTCCTGAAGTAATACATATTCCTCAACATTGTGAAACATAAATAGGTGTCTTAGTCTGACTTTCCACATCAGCAAGGATCAGTGCAGAGTGTTTTCCTCTTTGTTCTTATGTTTAAAATAGTACACAACAAATGTAAGCAAGTTTCTTAACTCCTGGGTAGGGTCTGGTTTCCTAACTCCTGATGCCGGGCCAAGCTCTAATCTCGGGCACACAGTATGCATAATCATGTATCTCCTCAGACATTTCCAGGTACACAGTGCTGCTTACAATTCACCCAAGATTACAATCTGACCTGTGAAGAACGTTCTGGCTGTGGAGGATACAGGACAAACAAGTCATGCAAAGGAGCAGAAGCAGCCACAGCATTCCTCGGGCTGCAAGCCCTGAGTGCTGCTCGCAATAACAGGCCCCAAATGGTCATTGGCAACTTTCAAAAATAATCCCTTTGTGAAGATGTGCTAGTATTATGAAATATTTGCATCTCTTTCATTACAGCATCCCCACAACCTTCAGAAAGTAGGGCAGGCTGACAGGCAGTATTCAAAGAAAAGCCACACTGGGCGTAACATCAACACCATCACTTTAAATTACAAAATTAGCCATCTTTGTTTAATTTAATTTAGCAGAGACTGGGAAAAGGTGCTTGATTGGCAGCCCCAAAGATGCAGGTTAGCTCTTTGGCTTTAGACAAGGTTCATGGTAGATGCAGCTGTCCTATGGCTCCTCAGCATGCTCTGCCACTGCCTTTCAGCTGCGGTTTGGAATTGTCCTCTTCCAGCATCTAACTGGTGACTAAGGCTAAATCCCCTTGCACTACTTCTGAGAAGGTGAAAGTTACATTTTATACTCATAATATTTAGTAGTATTTCTGTTGCTCCGTGTATCTTCAAAGCATTTTGTAAAGAGCCAGCTAAAACATGTAGCTGTCTGGGGTGGAAAAGGATTGCGAGTCACTTCATCTGCTGGGTCCGTAAGGTGGAGCCAGAGATGGCTGCAGCTCTGGCACATACACAGGCATAAGTACATCAGATCCAGTGATCTTTCTGCCAAAGGGTGCATTGGATCAGCTCACTGAACCAATGTAGGGGCTAATCCACCATCTGTCTGAGCTGCTCACTGGCCAGCCCTGCAACTCCTGAGAGCAAGAGGGGATATGAGCAGGAGTAAGTGAAAAAATAGAGAAGGAAGGACAAGGAACAGGAGTTCCTGTGAACAAATGTGCCACTTGCATTCAGCTGGTTGTGGTGTGAAACTGCATATCAAAAAAAATGTGTGTACGTGTCCTTGCTTCTTCTGCACCAACCCGTTCCTGTTGGTGAGGCACACTCTTCTGCATAGGTAGGAAACACTGCACCTTTCTAATTCAGCTCTCATATTTTGATTAGAATATTATTTCTAAAACTACTAGACTATAATTTCTGTTATTAGGCACTCAAGGAGGCATTGTATTTGCAGCACTCTGTTGTAAATCAGTAGACTAATAGGTCAGCATAGAGAAGAAGGGAGGCAATAAATTACATAGGATTTGTACAGTCAGCCCTGCAGGCTGAATCACAGTTGTTGATGTTTTGATAGAAAATACCTTGCAGCTGAGAAGCTGCTGTTAAAGTACAAGTTGGTTCCTGTGCCTTATGGGTAGTTGTTGGTGTGAAACTATCCTCCTTTAATGTCTTAAAATATTTTAAGATGTAGGAGGTAAAATTTGGTATTTCATCACTATTCACCTTTTCCTTTCCCATTCCAAAACCCAGCCTCCCCCAACTAATTTTATTGACTGTTTTACAGTGTTGCAGTCTGTTCTTTTCTGGAGAGCTGTGGATAGATTTTGTTCATGGGAATGAAGAGAGAAATGTGTGTTTGTGATTTCTGCTAAATACAGACGTAAGCCAGCTTTTCCTCCTCATGGCACGTACTGTCACCGTGAGATGATGCAGAAGTGCATCACCATCAAGTATCATGACTTGTCAGGACAGGCACCACCTCTATCTTTGTTGTAATGGCTGGCCTATGACTGAATTGAAACTTAAAAGCTGCCATACTGATGGCAGCTAGTAAATATTACTGGGAGTCAAAGTTACAGATAGAAAGCTGGCAAGAAAAATCACTCACCTACTCAATATCAAAGAGTTGTATCTTTGCCAACAGCAGTGAAGCAGTGCCAGCAAAAATCCGTTGCAGTAACATTACACATTGCCCTTCTGTGCAAAAATACTGGATCAAATTCAGCCTTTGGTGTAAGCAAAGGCAGTTCCATGAACACTTCTCATGCTGTACCTACCTGTTTACTCCCTCGTGGCCCACAACTGTATGTTTAAATTACATTAAGTGATTAAGAGGAATTTGCTTAAACCAATGCAAACAAATGCAACACAGTTCTAGGGCCAATGGTATAACCTCAGCTCACGTTGCTGGCGCTTGGTATTAAGGGAGAAAAAATTACCAGTCTGAACTCAGAAAGAGAGAGAAAGAGCAGATCAACACATACAGGAAAGGGGTCCTTTTTCAACCAAAGACTCCCCTGAGTGCCAGGTTAGGAGGGAAGCTTCTGGTTCCCTTCAGCTAATGTTTCCTTTCCCAACGGGACCCAGAAGGGAGATCATATGCAACTCCTCAAAGCATATTGCCAAGCATGCATACCCCCTTAACCCCCCTCCTCGCCCAGCAGCTGCTCTCCCCCTTTCTCCCTGCAGCCTGATGAGCTACAGGCATTCCCCTTGTAGCTCATGTGGCTTCATGACTGCAAGACTGGATTTTGTTCTCAGTGTTGTTTATATCCAGACTTATTTTGTACTCTTTTTCCTTAAAATGTGACTTTCTTAAACCAGGTAAAAGCATTAGCATTGGAAATAATATGACAAACCAGCAGGGCTGCAAACTGGTTAAACCTGAATGTAAACTTCTGTAACAAATATTGCTACTATGTGGAAAACAGCCCCGAATAATTTCATTAATTAATTATATGCCAGTAACTGTTCTTAAAGGGCACACTATTTACACTGTAGGCAGTTGAACACATAATTACTTGCTAAGGATGCCTGTTAATTTATTGTCATGAACTCTGTGAATGCAAGGCAAAAGGTACATTATAAATGCAGGTGATCTGATTTATACCATAGCTAAGTCCAAACCTTTTGGAGTCTCTTTGTATTAAGAGGTATGGCTTTTGTTCAAAACTCCTTGTATGTCCAACATAACAACCATTTTTGCTGTATTTTCCACTCTGTTTCAGAAGAATGACACACCACATTCACTGCTAAACAAAACTACATATATTTACTGTTCACATATAAATTCACTATAAAGAGACCATGCGAAGAAGAAAGAATTACTTTAAACCTGTAGGAATATTTCTTGCTACTGCAATTATTGGTGTTATAAGGCTAACTTGCTTGTTTATTGCAGGCTGTCACTACTTGTCACAGTTGAGTTTGTTTCAATGATCTTACTGTGATGTTCTATTAGTATAGATTGAACTCTGAATCTTACAGGTTTCTAATATTTGTTTTGGGAATAATTGCAATATTCTTGTAATACTTATTTTGTCCACACTTTTAATCTATGCTCTCTGTCTTAACTCTATTGTTAATATAATTTTGGCCTGGGAATACTATGTAGCAGGCATAATGAAGTAACTGGTTGACAGCTTTGTGTTAAGATTATGTATTGGAATTTGATGTCTGCACTAACAGAGCTAATGACAGGGCTGGAGCTGGAATTGCTAATACCATGCTGAGCACACCTTGGGTTTGTATTTGCACAGCAAGTGCCATAATGTGTTGATATTGGTCTTTTGAATGAATGAAGAGCCAGAAGAACAGACACAGTGAAAACACAGCAACAGAAAAAGGATTAAAGGTGAAGGAGGAACACTGCCTAAGACCTAGGTTTTGTGAAAAACTTCTAGAGAGCTCCAAAGGGAGGAACTGAAGCAGCAGACAGTCTCAGCACCAGCTGAAGAAAATCCCTGTTGTCTTCGTGTTATTTTAGTTCATTATTCCAGAGAATATGTTGTATGACATTCAGTTCATAGTGGCTATAGCCATTTATACTGGGGTGTTATAACTATTCTGGTATCCTCCCAGATTAGCTTCCTATCTAGGTCAGATTGTGATGCTCTTGCTCACTGAGAAGTATATCAAATCTTGGTAACTCATCAAACCTGCTAAAAGTTATGAGCCCTGTATGACCTTCACATTTTACTAGTATGTCTTAGCTCTTCTGCAAGCAGTACTCAGCCATTCACTGTTGGTGACAGAGGGGTCTTCCCATACTTCTGTAACCTAAGGAGAAAATGTGATGAGATGTCAGCCACAAAACTACAGCTTTTAAAGACAAACTCTTGTGTTCCTGAGCACTGCATGGTCTTGATAATCAATGGATCCTGCTCCAAAGGAAACCAGCAATTCTTCATCTATTTTACAGATTACAGAGGGAGTTAGAGAGTTATTTCTCAAGCATTGTAGGCTTCATTCTCCCCTGCTCTGCTGTGCTGCCTCTTACAGTAAGGAGCCAAGCTCACGATGCGGAATAGGTCTTTATCCTTGAGCTGGTTGAGTCTCCATTTTAATGTTCATGATCTTTTATCTCAAGTGATAACATCTATGGATTGGAAAGAATTCTCCTGAATTTAGGTTCCTGCAGTCAACTCAAATCCAGAAGCACCTCTGACTACTAAATTATACTGTACTCTTGAAACAAGGGAAGAACCCAGGAAAACCCGATGTGTGCACTGCCAAAGAGTGTTGCACTCCAAAGGCTGCTCTTCCACAGACAATAGCATGACTTTGTCCACCACTTCGTCTGCTGGCAGAATACAAGTAGAATGAGTAACATCTTTCTAGGTGCTCATTCCAAAGCTAAGTCAAAGAAAAAACATGTGTAAATGTCAGCATTCTAATATATACTCCTGTGATGTAAGTATTGCTCTAGAGAGGTGAATTTGCATATACAGTTTTCCACTGTTGATATCTGGGTTAACAAGAGTTGCCTTTTTAGGAATGGAGTGAGGTAGAGCAGCTGAAATATGTACCTGCATAGTGGTTGCTCCCAAATCTCATCCATCACTTCCACAGAGGAACCTTCCCAAGAACTCCTGACATCTCTCTTGTGAAGGTTACTAGCACTTTATTAGAAGACTAAATGCTTGGGAGTATTGCTGACTATAGTATTTGGCTGTTGTTTCCCTGCATAAATTTCCCCTGGATCTGCAGACCTGAACCTCCTCGCATGTAGTTTTGTGGCTGTTATAAACTACAGGATTTTGGGGGTGGGGACAGGGAGTTGGACAGAAGAGGCAAAGATTCTCTGTTGTAGCCCACAGACAGAAATTCCTTGCTATCCTTTTTAGTTTCTAGAAGACACGGTATGGCTTACAGTGAAGGGACTACAGATATATGAGTGGCTATGAAAACCTCTGCTGGTGACTGCTCAGTAGCTCAGCTGAGGGTTTTGTTCAGCAGGGCTACTTTTTCA
>VZTM01025139.1:3380-21689 GCA_013400555.1 Jacana jacana | reverse complement strand
TTTTTTTTTTTTTTTTTTAGAGAGAAAGTAGAGCACTGTGCAAACAGTTGTGACCTTTCCTGTCTTTAACCAACATTTTTTTAGTGCTCCAATTCCTGTCTGACCTCCTTTTTCAGAGCTATCTTTGGAACTCAAGTAATACTATGAAGATACATGTCAGCTTCATGATTAATGCTTTAATGGTGATTTTTCTCTCACTGCTTATTTTCTCCTGCTGCTCATATTATGGTGATTTCAATTTTATGAACACAGAAAATGATAAAGACAAATCCAATTTATTTATTTAAATTTGCCTCTATGTTAAAGATATTTCTGAAGGCTGTACTTCATCTGTGTTTTTAAAACTAGAGAACTTCCATGACTACTTGAAGCTTTTGTTTGGTCTAAGGAGAGTAGGAGCTACTTGCTTTGCTGTCACTATCTTAAACAGCTTCAACAGCTCTGCATCTCTAATCTAGCTGCAGTATTCATACTAATAACACATGGTTCATGGAAATCATGACCAGCAATATGATTATTTAAGAAACACAGACATACAGAAATATTAATCAGCTTATGGTACAAAGGTCAAAATTACTAACATGCTTTGTGTTGTGAAGATTGGAGAACATGCTGTATCTGATACACCGCAATGTTGTGCTATCACAAAACAAAACTTTCTACAATCCTTTTTTAAATTTCAAGCCTCACCTCTGTCAACTCATGGTCCTCTCCCCCACTCCAGTTGTCACAGCAGTGTATAAAAATGGAGGTTTATCATTGCAGGGGGTTCCTGAATCATGCATATTATTACATCGGTGCCATCCCACTGAAACTGTCTCCAGAATATTGCTCACCAACATGGTCATTAGGTGTGCAAAAAATACACTCAACTTAAGCAGGCTGGGTACATTCAAAGCTCAGTATTAGTTATCAGTTATCAGTATTAGTTACTTCACAATTTTGCTATAGGCCAGATGGTGAATAGAACCAGTGGAGTTTGTATATATATATGAAAGTCTATATATTTAGTCTAAGCAAGGCTTGTTTTGGGCAGGGTGTGTCACCTGTCCTGTCAGATGTAGAGATCTTTTTCCGCCATCCCAGCTGTTTCGTGACTCCACCCCCTTTCCTCTTCTTTCACCATATTACTGCTCCTCAGTTTTTTGCAAATCTGGTTAACCTCTTTATTTAAATGTCTATCAAATCCCAAAATTGTTGCAATGTAAAATAGAGTTTATAACATAAACCCAGTGTAATGATCCTTATTCTTCAGATACTTATCTGAGGGTATCAGGAAAAAAAATTACTGAATAAGTGAAGAAGCCAGGCAAGCTGATGAAGTAGTAAAGCAGGGACAGTGGCATCCCTTCAGGATTCAGTGGCTCCAGCCCAGTAGTAAGGACCATGCACTGGGTTTTCAAAGCTGACAGTCCTAACAGTGGTTAACTCTGCCTGGGATGTACCTTACTGAAAAAAAAAAAAAAAAAAAGCCATGCTAAAGCTGCTGCTTGGTGGCATCATATCTCGCTCAGCACCTCATGTGCCACATCCCAGACACAGCGTGGCACTGGGCAGGAACTCACCTGACTCAAGCCCTGCACTCCTCTCAGGCTTCAGAAAATAAAATTCTTCTGGTTAGCTCTCCAAACAGCACCAACAATGTTGAGTTTTATCTGTGTAGTAGCAGCTCTGACACCTGCTCCATAGTAGCAGAAGGCACTTTGAAATGGAATCTTGTATGATTTTAGGAAGCATATGCCAGTCCTTGACAAATAGGAACCTGTTTCTTGGAGACTTTTTGCCCAGTAATGTCCAGTCACATATAGCACATGTTACTGCAGCTTTAGCAACAAACACAGATGGCTGGTAATGCCCAGGTTTGTTTGAACATTTTGCAAAAGGAAATAGAAACTGCTGGCATCCAAGCATGGGTGATGACCAGACACTTAAATAGAACCCAGAAATGGAGACACACACCTGATATTACTCTAGAGAGCAGATAACATTTTTAAATTCAGAAGCTTAAACCCATGCATGTATTGTACAAATGGACTGGGGGTAGACATATGTCAGATGAAGAAGTTGTTAGGGAACTTGTGTTGCTGGCCTCAAGTGCTAAGGAGGATTTTCTAGCTGTAATTTGGAGGGTAATCTCCTTCACCCCTGAAGTCAAGGAGTGACTCGCAGCTTCCAGCCTTTGCAAAGTTTGCTGTGAACCTGCTAGGAAGCTGGATACTAGTGACTCCCTCCAATTTGAAGCAGCATACAGACATGCATATGATAACTGGAGAAGTTTCACATCTCTGACAGTCCCTTTCCCCAAAAGCTCTGCTGGTGAGCTGTGACAATAATCATAGACAGATCACTTTCAGACACGTCAAGAAGATGAGTAGGTGTTGAATTTGTGGTGAGGGATATCAGAAATAGAACGATGGAAACTTACCTCTTAAAAAGAAAGTACACACACCAAACTGGCTTGGTTCCAACGTTGAGCCTGCAGTGAGTAAGAATAACAACAACTTAACCCATAGCAAGGTAGCAGTAGTCAAGAACTAGTTTATGGCTGTCCAACCCACAGAGCACCTGCTCCAATGATCCTTTAATAAAAGCCTTGGTGTTTGGTGCTTCACAATGGGAAACGGGTTCACTGCTCAGATGTGAAACAGCTACCAGCTCAGCCCACAGCCAGCACTGGACACACAGTATTTTCATCTGGCTGAGGCTCAACTCTATGTGCAGAGCATGGACATTTCAAACAGTAACAGAGCACTGCAGCTTGCATCTAGTGTAGTCTTGAGGAGTAGAAAACACTGTGCTGGTGGGGTGTTCACTGCATAAATCCCTGGTGGCAGTCAAAGTATGAAAACTGTCAGTACTATACAGACATGGTGGTCACAGGTAGTCACACAGAGGGCAGTCAAATGCCATCTGATCTATATAAAGTAAGCTTTTATGGAGTTTATTTGACCACAACCTACAGAGAGGCATGCAAATCTCAAAAATCTTAATACTGCTCTTTAGGTGTCCTTGGAGTTAAACTCATGAGGTGTCCTTGGAATTGAACCGTGACATGTGCTGTGATACAGAGGACCCTGATCTAATTTCTTCCACTGTGGAGGTGTGGCCGTTGCTCTGTAGAAGCCAGGAATTAAATTAAATATACTGACATGTGTGAGAACTATTCTGCTGCACTCAGAGTGTGGTTGTGAACCAAAGAATAGCAGACCATGTTCCAGGTGATGGAGTCACTGGGGTACTAGGGCATACCCTTGTCAAAAGATTTGTACCTGCTGTAGTAACAAAGTTTTCTCTAATGTGTACTGCTGAGCTACCAGATTCTACAAATATAAATGTAAGACCCTTTCTTTCTTGCTGCTGCACCCTGTACAGCTTCAGGTTCATAAAAGAGAGTCCATATGAACAGTGAGTTAAATATTGGCTTGGCTGGTCAAGTCAGTCAGTGCACAAGTGTTAACACTGGTGGTTTGTTTGGTTTGTTGCAGAAAACAGTTGTGTGACAGGCACTTGTATTTTATTGATTAAAATAGATTTATTTTTATCTGTTGGAAATAGAGAAAGAGGAAAGAGATGGAACAGAATGGGAAGAAAAAACTCTTATATGTTACTGTTAATCTGTAAATTGATATAGAATAATTTAACCAGTGGTATTTCTGCATCCAGTGATACGGGTTATTACTAGGATGGGGTTTTGTTGTTTGTTGGAGTTTTTTTTCCAAATGTCTATGGCTAATTCTTTAAGTTCCAGAAGCATACAGGCAAGATTTATGATTGAAATAAACTGAGTGCATTTGAGTCATGAAGCACAGCTGTGAAAATTGAATATAGAAAGAATATGTCAGTTCTATACTGAGAGAATTTAACTGAAAGCTAGGTTATTGTGTCCACCACTTGAGGTCGGGTTGTACAGTAAACACTCCCAATCCTTGCTGGTGGTGTAAAGTTCTCCTATACCATGCCTTTGCTATTTTTACTCCAGGATCTTCCTGCACTCCAAAGACTAGACTGGTTCTCATGGTCAAGTTCTCTGTCTTCTGTAACTTACTTTCCCAAAGTAGTAGCATTACTAACCTCCATAATCTCTGTTTACTCATGCTCCTCCTATGCCTGTTTCCTTGTTTTACTGCCATCAATTTTTTACTTCCTCTATCCGTTTTTGTTTTTTTTTTTAATTTTTTTTATTACCTCTTTGCCATGCCATCTGTATGCAGGAGTTGTGCCTCATTTTCACATTAGATTCTTTTGCTATATGGTCAATATACTGACCATAACAGTCCATAGCATGCCCTTTTACTTCAAAATATTTATGTTTCTGTTTAAGCAACAATGTGCAGATCTACATAGCTCGTTTACTAGAGACACCAGTCTTTGGACTCTTCATAGTTCCTCATCTCCCTAATCATCTTACTGAGGCTATCTTTAGCCAATAAAAAATAGTTGGTATTTCTCTGTTAATGCTAAATGGCTAATATAACATGATCTTCAGCTGTTTCCTAAACTAAGCTTTTTTTGAGTCATCAGGATCAACTACTCCCTTGATTTTAACATCCAAGGTATGTTGCAAGATGATTCTACACAGCTCTACTTCTTCCCTCTTAAACTTCCGTTATTGCTATTTCCCTTCTTCTGTACTAGAACCAAGCCTTATATTGCCATAAAATGTTTTTTCCACCAACATGTTAAAAAGCAAATACGCCTCAAGAAATTAATTACATATTTCAAAAGTGTACATGCAGATGTGTGATTTTTGAAAGAAGGGATTGCAGAGAGTATTACATAGCAACATGCAGAAAATAAAATAAAAAGGGTGAAGAGCTAGCAGCACTTGCACAATTTATGGTGATTTAAGATTCTAACCCCTTGCTGCAGAAAACAAAAACACTAGACACAGACAGAGTAAAATTAACCCTACATCAAAAATCAATCTTTGATGAAGTTGAAGCCTGATCCACAAATTAACCAAATGCTTAAATTGGCATTAAAAGCTGAGTGGAAGCCATAGAAAGAATCTGAATGCTAGATTTATTTGATTATGCTGACCTGAGTGAGAGAGAGGACAAGCAGACATGATAAGTGTTAGAGCCCAAACACTATCTCATATATTACCGTCACCCATCCTAGAAACAACCACAGTTTGAAGGTCCTGATGGACAGGTTTCTTATGAGCAGAGAGGGATGAATTTTTTTAGCACACTGAACTTGGAAGAGAGCATTAGAGGGTCCTTGCATGGTATGAAAATGCCAGTCTCTAACTACTTTGATTAACAGACCTGTGTTTCTTTCATATGAACCCTTTCAGAGAAGCCCTCCTGACTGCTCTCAGCCCAAGCCCACAGCAGCTGGTCTTTATTCAATGCCTGACTTCCTGTAAGCAGGTTAATGCTCTTCATGTTGTCATGTTTAAATTTATCTAAGACATATAGGTGGGCATTAAGTCAATGATACTCACATGGGTATTGTGAGATGATACAGATCTCTGTAGAACCACAAAGTAAAGGGCAATTCAAGGGGAAAAAGTTGCACTTGCTGCTCCCTCAGTCTTGTTAGACAGAAAGTATTGGAACAATTCTGTTGTAGGGCCACCCACTTCCACCATCTCTCATAGTAGTATAATAATCAGCTCATGCATTGACACAGTTGTACACTTCTGGACAATACCGATCTTGAAGTCCAAGATAAGCACCTGAGAACAAGGAAAAAAGTGTCCTCTGTTAAGTTACCTCAGTAGTGAAGATGAGAAAGCCTTGAGGCTGACAGTCTTCAGAATCAAGAAACAACTTCAGAAACAACTGTCGACATTGAGAGAGCCTTTTTGTCATAAATGCTTTCTTTCAGATATATCTTTTCTTTGCTAAATCTAGCTTACTCACTCCCCCACAAGAGATATCTGACCTGAAAAAGGAAAGCCTGAAAATACTTGGTCCTGCAGTGCATTAGGCATTTTGTCACTGCCACTGATGTTACTGGTAAGGCATTCAGATACTGTTGATAAACGGCAATATCAGTAACTAGTTAGCCATAGATAACTGCAAGTGTGGGAAATATTTTTTGTCATCCGGTTAAAGACTTCCATTCTTACTTCCCCCAAAACTCCAGCAGAAAAATAACATAAAAACGATTAATTTATTGTTCATTTTTTCCAATTATGGCTAACAAAATCAGTGAAATAAAATCCAAAGTGGTAAGAGTGGAAGAGAAAGAGAAATGTGTCAAATTACTTAGCTAGGAAATTAATCCTTGCATGTTCCTGAGACGGTCCAAACCCCAAACCTCAAATCTGAACTTCCTCAGACCTTGAAAAAACAAGAGTCTGTATGTGAACTTTGTGGCTTGGCTACTGTCTTCAACCCAGCCTATGTCCTGAGTCACAGATGCAAGAGGAAAGTACAGGACAATAATTACATTCCCTACAATATCATAAAATAAAATAAATGAATCAGTTCAACCAAAAGAAAAAAAAAAAAAAGAAGTTTATTCTCTTTTGGGTTTCTTGTGTGTCAAATCAAGTAGAAGGCCTGAGAACTTAGGTCTGTCAGAGCAAGCAGAATCTTGTTATTCTCAAAAAGAAAGGATGAAAACATATAACAATGGCCTTTTAAAATATACAACAGACACACTGAGGAGGGTGGAATGGTGGGGTGTGTGTCATAAGAAGAATGCAGAGATAGCAAAATAGGGCACGATAGGATTTTTTTTTCTTTAACCTGCATGATGTTTTCCATGTCCTTATTTTCCTAATTCAGCAGTTCTAGTGCCCATAATTCATAATATTAAGTTGCAAACTGAGAGCAGATTTGTGTGAGATGAACTAATTTGAGCAATGCAAGTCATAATTATGAATATGTGAGGTACTTTAATGCACGGAAAGGGCTTAGAAAAAGCCCTGTCTCTGTCTGCTTGCAAAATACTCTTCTCATGTCAAGCAGCCCAAGCCTTGAGTCTTTGCCCATGTTGTATCCTGCCCTTAGTGGCACAGTGGACCTTAGCGTTCCTGCAGGGTAGCACTCAGCCTCTTGTCAGCATCACCATTTTGAGTGGGAAGCACTGAACCATCATTGCAATGGGATGCGCTGTAAACTTGCAGCATATCCTCAGCAAAGATGGTCAGAAATGTTCCAGGGAAACATGGTACCCACCCTGAAATGCTGATTAATCAAAATCAGAACGTTCTGTGGGAATGTGTCATTTTTAACAAATCTTCTGACAAAACACAGGCACATTTCCAAACTAGCTTGCCAGGCAGGTTTCAGTCAACCGCCTGCCCAGTTTTGTGCCAGATTGCCAACCCAGCACCTTAGCATTCTGCCTAGCAGTCTGCTAGGGAGACAAAATGCCAGGCTTTCAGACTTGCCAGTGCTAGAGCAGCCCATTAAAAAAAGGATGTCAGTGGTGGGGGACCCTGGGCTTGCAGACTGTCACAAAGCTAGACTGGTTATCAGCCCTAAAGGCTGCCTGACCTGAGAAGCGCCAGAGAAATGTTTTCCCGGGACTTCTGTAATGAAGGTGGTAAAGAGGGGTGAGGATGCAAATGAGGATGCAAGAAAGACAGCAAAATATCCATCTCCTTTTGCCCTGGTTAGTCTTGTAACTGACCCCATTTGAGGGGAGTTTCAGGTCTGGGTCTGATACCCATTGAGAAGGGAGACAGGAAATTGGCTGAATTATTTGAAGACTCCTATTGATCAAAGTGTCTGTGTATGCAAAAGGTGTTTCAACATTTTCCCCTCTATGTTCAGTTTAACTTCTTTCTGTGCTGGGGAGGACAGAGCAGCACAGCTGCTTTTTTGTCATGTGGTGGACTTGAACTAAGCCAGGTTTACTGATATGTACTACAGAATGGCTGTGTTGTGTGTGGATAGTAAACCAAGCTCTTCTCAGAAGCAGAGGACTCACCATGCACCTGCTATGTTGTACAGGTCTGCGACTGCCCCATTAAACATCCCAAGTTTTAGTGGCAATTCAAACATCCTGTCCCTAACAATCTTCTTTTTTTTTTTTTTTCCTCAAGAACAATTAAAGAACATAAAAGGGAATAGGACACATATTGGGTAAAGCATTCTGAAAGTGTTAATCTATCTTTATTTGCAGCTTTGAGGCCTCTTCTTCATCCTTTAAAAGAGGTCCTTCTGTTATGTAATAGAAAAGAATACCAAGGAAATCCACAAGAGCTGATGGGTAGTAGTGGGTTTCTATCAACTCTCAAACTACTCAGCTCTATCACCCGCTGCCTGCTTGATCCCACAGGAAAACAGATCACGAGCTGTGCAAGCTGGTCATCCACCTCTTTAACTTTTCTTTTTAATAGGTTTTATTGTTTTGGGTTCTTTTTTTTCTATTCTGTGAGGGAGCAAATGTTATTCTAAGAATAATACTTGAGGAATAGTAAACAAAAATGGCAAACTGGGTATTCGGATGAAAAATGGGTTTGACCATTTTACTGCAGTTCCATTACAAGCCACTGGAATCAAATTCATCTCCATGAAAACTGCCCACAGAAAGCTAAAACAGATTTTTGTTAGAGAATAATTTGTCAGTCTGGAAGGAATTGTCCATCTCTTCTTTTGAGACTTGACAACATTCATTTATGTCTATTTAGCCCAAGAAAAGTTGGACTTATGTACCCTAGTCAGGAGTACAGCTGGATCAACTACCACTTGGGTGACATTTTTATCAAAACTGCCTTCCTAAGCTCATATAGCTCAAGGTGGTGTGTGCTGTGTCTTCAAGATATATACTCAGTTTAAAAAGGAAAAGGATGATGTTTGAGAAGACTCTTTGTACCAAGAAAATAACATTTTTCTCCTCACATATGTTTTGAGCTGAACACAGGTAAAATCAAATTAAAAATGTTGCCTTAGACCTTACAAGGACTATGCAGACAATTTCTAGGCTTATTTTCACCAATTGCATGGGGTGACATTGGGGATTTGGTCTAGAAAAAAGAAACAATCTCTTACTCTTTCCATGTTCACTCACTGTTAAGTACCCTCAAGAAGTCTTGCCTCATTGATAACTTATTTTCCTCAGATTTTTTCTGGGGACATTTGAGAGAATATTTAGTTTGCAGATCATTTGTACTCCTTATCCACCAGCAGTAGGAGCCTGGTCTCTTTGACCTAATTCTGGACCATGGTTTTCTCACCACTTGGTAAAGAGTTCACAGCTATTGTTTTACAGCTCAGACACAAACTTATGCAGCTACATCAGGTTTTGCCTCTGGGCAAACACCAACCCTCCTCAGCTCTATTCTTCTCCCTGCGTGATGTCTCCTCCATTTGAATGTGAAGAAGGGCACCTCAGAAGCTAATTTAACAAATCTTGAGAAAGTTTTCCCATAGGATGTGTCACCACCAGCAGACATAAGGGACATAAGGGATTCCTCATGTTCCAAAAGAAAGTTGAGTGGCTTGCAAGGGCATGTGCCATGTGCAGCCAGTAGCAATGTAACGGCAGAGAAAAAACCTCCATCCCTCTAGTTTGTTGCCCCATCCCTTCTTAGCCTGCCACAGCTCTGCTTTTAGAGTTAGTTCGAATAATTTCTCTAGTTGTTCTAACATAAAAATACTTCACTGGAATACTGGATGGCTAGCAATACTAGGTAAAGCTAGCTTGCCACTAGCACTGCAGGCTTGTTAAACCATTACTTGCTTTGCTGCATTATTTCAAACCTTTGCCCCGTCTTTCAGACAGCTCAATGTAAAAGCAGGATTACAGTCAAGCTCAATGTTTTCCGGTGTTGCTATGACTTGTGTTAGCAGCACAAGTTAGCAGTACAAGCTCTGAAATCATAAATGAATTTTCCTGAAGAGAAGATGCTTGTAATTCTTCAAGTGTTGCAACCACATGGTGTATGGAACATTAAATGACAATTTCCTTTTCTCTAGTTCTAGCTTAATTTCACAACAGATTTTATCCATGTCTATCTGTTCTAATATAAGAGATTTCTACTGAATATTGTTGAGAGATTGGTGTTTATGCGTGAAGAACAGGAGTATGGTAGTCGAAATACATTAACACACTAGACTTCATCTCCTATCTAAAGGAAAGGCACAGGCGTTAACAGATAAGATATCTCTGAAATAGCTTTGTTTACAGACTGCTAAGCCTTACTGGCTTCATCGGATGACATATTCTCCAACCCCACTCTCTTACTACATTCAGATAATTTTTGCATTTGCCATCTGTTTCTTGCATGAAACACAATGAAGAAAACCATGTATGCATTATTGTGTAAGTCTCCATCATAGTTATTTTTAGTGAACTATTTTTGAGCTAGCTAATAAGTAGTTTTTTGCATGTGGCGCTCTAGAAGGGAAACAGATTGGTTCAGGACAGAATCAATACAACATATTTGCACAAATCCATGATGACTATCTATTTATCCCAGGTAATATAGGATGTTCTTCAGGGTTGGGTCCAGCCTGCTCAACGTCCTTGAAGTAAGTAATGAAACACAGATATGCTTCTCACATGTCCTGATGACTACTCTATAAAAGGCAAGCTCACTTTTTCTCTTTGTGTCTGCTCTGGTGACTTTTGAATTCTTTTTCTGCGTATTAGGCCACTTTCTACCCAACCTTCTGGGTGCCAGTTTTAGAACTCTGGAGTTCAAGAGTTAGTAAGTCACCAGTACAACAGGAGTTTATACTAGAAGTGGTAGGTAGAGATTGTCTATGAGGCAGAGCCCTGCTCTGGACTTAAGTAAAAGAGTTCCCAGTTTCCCATATCTCTAGGTCCCAGCTGGCCTGGACTTGTTTGCAAGAAGGGCACCTTGCTACTGCAT
This sequence comes from Jacana jacana, assembly GCA_013400555.1. Lineage (NCBI taxonomy): Eukaryota > Metazoa > Chordata > Aves > Charadriiformes > Jacanidae > Jacana > Jacana jacana. The sequence goes on along the minus strand of VZTM01025139.1, from coordinate 10,906 downwards.
GCACATAAGGGAAAACTTTAGTCATTTGAGCACATTAAGAATTGCTAAGCTGCTTTCCACTATATTTGAAAAGTTGTGGCAGTCTGGTGACGCTCTCCTTTCAAAAAGGGAAAAAAGAAAAACACAGGGAACTACAGGCTGACCAGCCTCACCGCTGTGTCCAGCAAGATCATGGAGCAGAGCCTCCTGGAATCTCTGCTAAGACACATGGAAAAGAAGGAGGTAATTTGTGACAGCCAACACGGCTTCACCAAGGCCAAGTCATGTCTGACAAATTTGGTAACCTTTTATGATATTGCCACAGCATTGGTTGATAACGGGAGAGCAAGAGATGTCATTTATCTGGACTGACACTCTTCACATGTGACATCCTGGTCTCAAAATTGGAAAGGCATAGAAATCTGATGGATGGACCGCTCAGTGGATAAGGAACTGGCTGGCTGGCCACGCTCAAAGGTTTGCGGTCAATGGTTTGATGTCCAAGTGAAAACCAGTGATGAGTGCATATCTCAGGGGTCAGTAGTGAGACTGGTGCTGTTTGACATCTTTGTTAGAGACATGGACAGTGGGATTGAGTGCACCCTCAGCAAATTTGCTGATGAAATGAAGCTGTGTGGAGGAGTTGACACGTTGGAGGGAAGGGATGCCATCCACAGAGACCTGGACAGGTTTGAGAGGTGGGCCTGTGCAAACCTCATTGAAGTCCAATCAGATGAAGTGCAAGGTTCTGCTCCTGGGTTATGGCAATCCCAAGCACAAAAACAGGCTGGGAAGAAAATAGATTGACAGCAGCCCCATGAAGAAGGACCTGGGGTGTTGGTGGATAANTATGATATTGCCACAGCATTGGTTGATAACGGGAGAGCAAGAGATGTCATTTATCTGGACTGACACTCTTCACATGTGACATCCTGGTCTCAAAATTGGAAAGGCATAGAAATCTGATGGATGGACCGCTCAGTGGATAAGGAACTGGCTGGCTGGCCACGCTCAAAGGTTTGCGGTCAATGGTTTGNACTCCACTCTCATGAGGCACCCACCTAAAGTACTGCATCCAGCTTTGGAATCCTCAGCACAGAAGGACATGGATCTATTGGAACAAGTCCAGTGGAGGGCCATGAAAATTATCATATGGATGTAGCACTTTTCCAATGAAGACAAGCTGAGAGAGTTGGTGTTGTTCAGCCTGAAGAAGAGAAAGTGTGGGGAGACCTTATAGCAAGCTTCCAGTTCCTAAAAAAGTCCTACAGAAGAGATCAAGAAGGACTCTTTATGAGGGAGTGTTGCGATAGGACAAGGGTTAACGGTTTTAAAGTGAGAGATATAGATTAGCTATTAAGAAGAAATTCTTTACTGTGACTGTGGTAAGACACTGGAACAGGTTGCCCTGGTGGGCGATGTCCCATCCCTGGTAATGTTCAAGACTAGGCTGGATGAGGCCTTGAGCAACCTGGTCCAGTGGCTGGTGTGCCTGCCTATGTCAGAGAGTTTGGAACTCGATGATCTTTAAGGTCCCTTCCAACCCTGACTATTTTATAATTTTATCATTCTTTGTTAAGGGTGAGAAGGAATGATGGCAATTTTATTTCTGTTCCTCCAAGGTTACCAAGTAGCTGAGCAGAGAATCTCAGGAGCAAAAGTTTGAATTAAGGCACCTGACTGTTTTTAAATGATGAAATCCATGTAACGACAGCTGTTGAACAACCAGGACCATGTTTTTCAGTGATCCCTGCTACGAGTGTTTTCCAGACTCTACAGACCTTGAAAGAGGCAGTCAAAAACTAGGAATGTACTCCATTCTCTCACAAGGCTATAATTAGCCTGCCCAATGCTTGCACAGCTTTAACGTACAATAACCATAAAACAGTAGCACAGACATTCCCTGCTCAGAACAAAGGCTTCTTCTTGTCTTTCCGCTAATCATTGCTGTGTGACAAACTTTTTATAGCTCTTGATGTCTTTAAGTTTACTACTCAATTTTCACTTCAATAGAGCACATTTCCAACTATTTTGCAAAGCATAGTGGCTTCTACAAATGACTCACTGATAATTACTGTCACAGGAGAGCCAACTGCTCAGTATTTTAATACATATTTTACTATTCTTAGTCAGTATGGTGGCTGTAAAAATCTATCATGAGATGGTTGCTCGCAGCATCATTCTTCAAAGCTCAAAGTCATAGAAAAATGTCTGTCCTCAGTGCTTGTTTGCCTTCAGTGGTCAAGCATACTAGAGTTATAAACACTTTGGTGAAAATCTACTGAGGTACATTTCTTACAGTTTTATTGCTGTCATTTAAGTAAGGATTACTCACAAATGTAAATCATCAAAGTCAGTGGGATGACTAATTTGAACAAAGACTAAATGGCAAGACCGAGTCTCATATGTATACAAGAAATGACTGCAAAAAACCATCCCACTGATTCCTTTACACATCTCTCACCTTGGAGTATGACAAACAAAGCAGAAAACTAGATGACTGGAAACGTGGTGGTGAGTAGTATTAGATCATACCTAAAAAACTCTGCATAAGAGTTTTGACTTTTCTTTGTCTTGCTCTGCTGGAGACCAGGCAATGAAGTTTTTGGCTTGTATTATAATTTTTGAGTATCTCATTTAGATGATTAAATGAATCAGGCTTATGTTAACACTGTCATTTGAGTAATTTTTATGCAAGATTATTCTATTTTGTTTGGGAGGTATGATTGCTTATATCCACGTCAACAGGAAACTGTCTTAAAGGGAAAATGTGAAAACGGGGGTTTTTTGTTTATTTGCTTCTGCGGTGCTTGTTTTGTTGGTGTTTTTTGTTTTTTGTTTTTCTTCTGAGTCAGAAAGCTTCATTTGCTGGGCTTTAAACTAGAACCTGTCAGCAGCTGCTTCTATCACTGTAGACCAAGAGAGCCCTGGACATGAGAGACTTTCAGATTCTCTCTAGTAGAAATGGTCTTACTTCTTCTCAGGAAATCTTCACATCAGAAAACCTGCAGATAATTGGACTGTTGCATTTAATTGGAATGATTCAAATGTCAGCAGTGAGGCAGCTCTGAGCAAGGTGCCATGAAGCTGGAACTGAGTGTGCTGCCTGGTGAGCTTGTTTCACCACAGGCTGAAAACTGTTGTTCCTGGTGGCATTGCAAAGTCACTTGTCACCCTCCTGTGCTGTTGGCTGTGAGAAACTAGATCACCAGTTTCTAGAAACTAGTTCTCCCTACCTGTCTGTCATGTCCCCTTTCCTTTATAACATGTAGGTGCCTTGCCTTCTCAGTTGCTGCAGTGTGCCCTCTGTTTTCCTTCTTCAGTACTTTTAGATGGTGCTCTCGAGATTTCCCGCTCATCATGCCTACTGCTCAGTCATATGTACAGAAAAGCTAAGACTCTTCCCGCCCCACCCCCACCCCCCACCCCCGGGATATTCATAGCATTTCCCACCTTCTACAAACAAACTACATACTTCATTAAATGGCACATTTTCACGATCTTGAGGGCTTTCTAAGTTTGGGGTTTATTTTGGTCTAATCTTGAAAGTGAATGGCAACATGTGTTCCCGCTTTCCACACTACCTTAGTGCTACCCAGTAAAGGCAGGGTTATTTGCATTAACGGCATATGTGATCATTAATTAAAAGAACCGTTCTGAAAGTACTTCTCTTTGTGTTTAAAATATTCAGATGGAAATACTTCCTTCAGTCCTGAAGATATCGCTGTTCTCTAGATGGGCTCTGAATCTAAGTAAGGTAATGTGCTGGTGGCTCTGCAGGCAGAAGTGCCGTATGAAGCAGGACAATTTTGTTTGCTTTTAGACTCATCTAGTATATTTGAACATCCTAACCTTCTCAATTTTGTGCTTTCCATTGTAGCTCTGCTTAAGATTATGAAAGCCATTCATAGTAATCAAGTTTACTTTTGCACTTTTTTGTTAACATGAAGGTTATCAATCAATCAAATTATCAATCTTAAATTGGCTGTTGCAGTGCAAAAATATCATGTAAATTTTCTTTATTTAGTGCATGCACTTATTGTGCAATTTTTGGTGTTTCTTCACATTTAACAGCTCCAGTAAACATTGCCTCATTTATGTCTGCCAAAGTTACAATGTGACCATCTATTTCTCTGGGGTTTGCTTTCAGCAAGAGTACATTACAACACAAACATTTTTCCAGTTCAGTTTCCACAAATGTTCCCAGACACATGGAAATATTTTGATTAATACTTTGAACTGTAGTCAAATGACTTGCCTTTTTCTTTAATGTATTTTATTTCTGGCTTTGATCTTTATAAAATCACAATATCATCTAAATTATGGAACTTTCACTACTACTCATCTTGAACAGAAAGCCCTGAAGGGCTTGGTTATTATTAAACCAACTTCATTTTTGAACACTGATCATATTAAATATATAAAAAGACTGGTGGATATAGTTTCCTGTGATTGCATTGCTATTTAGTAAGCCTCCTACAGATATAAAGAACGTAGTACAAGGAAACCACGGACTATAGCAGAAGTCAAAATACCTTCATTTAATTCCAGTTTGTGCGTGTTTGTGTACACACACAAACACACATATAAATCATTACAATATGTCTAGTAGATTATAATGTAAAATTATTTTATTATTATTTTCCTCCAAATTATATGTTATTTCAATTATTATGTTGTGCTGTATGTCAACTATAATAAATGTGAGGAATTAAAGCCTTTCCTTTTTGGAAGCACTGGGACTTTTACTGCTGACTTAACTGATTCTGAATTTCAGGCTGGGTCATACTCAAAGCTTGTATTACAGAAAGCCCAAGAGGCATTGACACAAGTGAATGCAGAGAAGTTGATCGATGTTACAGATGACAGACATTAGTTGCTGCTATATTTTTGTTAATTACTTCTCCAATGCCCCTTTTCTGACCCTCCATATAGTACTATGGCTCAGCAATACTCATTAAGCCAAAATCGGGGCCAGGAGAGGGGGGCGTTAAGAAGGTTCAAGTCATGTAGTAATACATACCAGTGAATCTAAAGAAGTTGAGGTTAATAGCTCGCCATCCCAAGGCAAGTATGAATCGTACCATGCTAGAGTCAGCTGAGAATTTAGCTAAGGTTGTTCATGACCTACTTCATCCCTCCAGCAGGAAAATCAGCAGAGGTGGATAATCATAGAAAGATTCTCTTTTCAGAGTTTTCCCAAAAGTCTTAGACTCCCTTTACGCAGAATGCTGGCTGTGGCTTTCATTCATGCTATTTTTTTCTGTACCTTAGGAGAGGAGGGAAAACGATGAGTATGTTCCTTTGGTCACATCAGCCTTCCATTCAGCCCTCTATGTCATTTTATCCTTGGATTGCCAAGCACCCACAGTAAGGTTTGGAGAGTAAGAACAGATTTTGCTGTAGGACGTTTTGACTCTCCTGATATCTACAGAGTACAGAAATTATCATTTTATAAAACTGTGAGAAAGATCAGATCAGGTTTTATGGCTGATTATAATTATTGACAAGCATATAATAACCAAATAGGAGACCAAAGTCCACCTGAAATATTTTTTCCAGTAGTGTCCACCCACATAGGAAGGATATTATTGCCTTGGATGCTTCTTTCTGTATTTCAAGAACCTAAATTATCAAGGCAGAATTGAGTTACTGGTTTGGGGTTTTTTTTTTTTCTAGATATGAGATTTAAAGTTTTTAAAAATACATGCCCAGGGCATATACAATCCTGGGCATATATTTTCCATGGTGAAAATGTCATCTCCCATTTAGAAAATTGCCTGAAGTTATGGGATTTACTTTAGTTTTTGACAGTCCCAAGGACTCTCTGCACATTATATTGTATATGCATAGCATGGAACATAATGTGTGTGCTGCAGAATTTTCCTCACATAAGCTCTCCATTGTGCCTAAGACCTTAAGTAGACCACCAATATTTATAAGCAAGCAGGTCTTCAAGCTCATTGTTAAAGCTCATGTCTGACACTGCCACTAACATGTCAACTGCTGCTGTATATATGTGCATCCATTGGCAAGCAGAAGCACAGAAAATATTAAAAAAAAGGAGTCAGTCACCAATCTCTCAGACTTGGCCAGCTTTTGAGTCCTCTTTCTAGTCACGGTGGGCCCCCTATACGGCAACCGTTAACAAGGCTCCGTATCCTAGCTGTTAGAAACAGGGAGGGAAGAGGGAGAAATCGATGCGAGTGAAGGTTACTAGGCTTGCATAATAAATAATCTTGAGAGATACGTAGTAATGAATTCAAGCACTTAGATTCATCGTGGAGGGATGGTATGGGCAAGTGTGATAAAAGACTGAGGGCTGAGATAAACTGAGAAGTATTCAGTGAACTCTTCTGGTGTCTGAATTTGCTTTCTGTTAGGTGTGCTGTGCTCCAGAGGTCTGTCTCTGTTGACATACAAATATGGGATGACAGAGTAATTTAACAGATCTATCTTATTGAGGACTATGCTATTTTGGTAAGAGTGTTTAACAGAAAGAGATCAGGAATCATTTGTGTTCTACAACTAGGATTTAATAAAGAAAATTTTCTGTTGTCTCCATAAATTTTACTTGTAAAGGAGAAAGGAGAGGGAGTGACAAACCTGCAGGGAAAAAAAAAAAAAAAAAGAAAAGAAGAGGAAGATACTTATCCCACACTTAACCAAAGGTGTGTACATTCAAACATATTCTGAGAGGAGAATTAGATTTCTTGCTAGCCATGTGTCATTTTCTAAAACGGAGGTTAAACAAAGGTCAAGCCAGCGCCAGGTTCCTTTATTGGATCTCTGCTCTTTGTAATGCTCTGCAGAGAAAAGTCGGGAGAGGTGGGGGACTGCGGGCAGGCACCCCTCGGCGCAAGGGGGCCGGAGGGTGGGGGGATGGCCCGGAGAGGGCGAGGGACAGGGCGGGCGACTCGCTCCAAAACGAGTCCCCGCTTTTGAGCAGCCTTTCTGTCCTGCCGCCTCAAAGGTGAGGGCAGAGAGGAAGTCGGCGGAAGAAATGCTGTCAAAATCCTTCACCCTTGATAGCGAAGGCAGGCGGCGGCCGTGCCGTGCCGCCCCGGATAAGCTTTGCAGCCCGCGGAACGGGGTGCCAGGCTGCGTACCGGCAGGGAGCATGCCTAGCGCGGAGCTCAGCCGCCGCCAGCGGGCTCCTTTTATGTTTCTCCTCCCTTTTATTATTACTATCATCACTGTTTCCCGCGCGTCAAAAGCCGAAGTGTGATGCCCCGGCGGACTACCGGTACGCGCGGCTTGGGCGGCAGGTACTTGTCTCCGGAGCGCGGCTCCCGGCCCTGCTGCGGTTGCTCCGAGGCGACAAAGCTCCTGCCGAGACTGCGTGAGGCTTCGATTTTTACACTCCCTACGGATACGACCCGATGACGCCACACACCAGGGCGGCGGTAAGGCTGCCAGAGCCCCCCCCCGCGCCAGTCTCCGCGTAACCCTGGCACAGTCGCGGCGGGCAGCGGGCCTCGGGCCGCGAACGTTGCGCCCCTGCGAAGGCTGCGCGGGCAGAGCGCCGCCCTGCATGCTACCGCGGG
>VZTM01025138.1:0-32125 GCA_013400555.1 Jacana jacana | reverse complement strand
TTTCAATGTGCTAGAACACTAGCGAAACAAAGTACATTGCTCTGGAGACTGGTAACATATGCTGGGAAGAGGACACAGCTGAGCGGGTTCAAACCTGGACACCGACTCAGAATAAGCTCCTAATTTCTACCTACATCCCATTTTAACCACTTAGAAACATCTACTTACATTTGATGGCCTAAAGCACGTTTTAACCCTTGTTTGGCTCTAAAACGAGACACAGTGTAATGCAGACTACCGAGTTTAATTTCTTTATATTGTCAGTTAATTACATTCGATGTCTGGAAAGGACGATTTATTTAGTGACACTGGTGAGAACAACTCCTAAAATGCTTTCTGGTGATTTGTCTTGGGCATGACAGCCACAGGCTTTTACCAGGCATTTTACTTACTTTATTACTATTTGTTTTCTCATGAATAAAGAAAACAACCCAAGTATCTTACAAGTCCCTGAACAGATCTAACATAGAAAAAGGCCAAAAAAGCATAGTCTCAAGCTTTCCATTTTAAAAGATGAGATTTATGCATTCATCAGCAATGCTTGGGCATGGTGATTTCTGGTGTCCATATTATGCTGAGTTCACCTGATCTCCTCTTTAGTCAGCTTAAATTTTTCAACTCCAGAGTTCACCTAACCATCATTGACACATAGCCAACAACTAGTCACAAGATCTTCTACAAAAAGCTTTGGTTAGTCGTAGCTTGCAGCCTGAACTCCAAGGATGTAACTACTCACTACATGAATCAGCCTAAGTAGCCTGCAGATGGAATGAGGAGGTGTAATTTCTATTTAGGAATCCAAGAATGGATTTAGAACCAGCTTTAGTCACAGGCTTTTAGTCTAACCCACAGCCTGAATCCAGTGCACAAATGCAACTAACTCCATTTGAGGCTTAGCCAGATCTATAACACGGGAATGTGAATCAAATCTTAGTTCAGTCAGAGGCAAAAGTTTCCAATAAATTTTATGGCAGAAGGTAACGCTCTTCAACTCTTATACTGGTTTTTCATCTTGATTTTAGCAAATGAAGCCTCAAGTTTGGCCGGTCATTCCTACCATTTCCTCCTTAATTCGCTCAGTGATTTTATTAGTTGCTTCTTCGTGTGCGTGGAATAGGCTGATGACACTGGTTTTATCTGGATCCAAGATATTTCCATCTTCATCTCTAACTATTAGATCTAGCTCAAGTATCCTGTGAAAATACAAAGAGCATAACGGCAGGGTTATTTCCTTCTATAGAAATAAAGCTTAGAATGTAACACATGAGGAGCTGCTTCAGGTTTTACAGCAATAAAATAAGTTTAAATATGTGCAGCAGTGTGATTTAAGAAAATTTAACTAAACCCCACGATTTTCTTTTCAAGCTGTTGTATAGTATTTATCCATTTTAGGAATTTATAGTAATGTCACTGAACAGTGTAAATGCCTGTCACATAAAACAGATCTGCCGCGTTCAATGACTTGAGGCAGTCTTCATCTCTTTTGCTTTTTAGCATATAGCCTTTACAACCAAGATGCGTAGGTTTTTCCTGCTACCTTCTGCTTTGGTGTTGCCTTCTTATTCTCCCAGTCCCGTTAACTAATAACAGTCTGTTCTCCTTTGCTCTCATACAAATCATGCCCTTCTTCCTTCCACTCCTTTATTTTTTTCCCCTCACCATTCACAACTCAAGTCTTACCTCATTATATCCTACATATTCTTGCCCACAGTGTTCTGGTGTTACCTCAGCCAAGAGATACCCTTTCTTGCCTATCCACAGTCTCAGTCCTCCATCCCCCTCTAAAACTGGTCTACTTCATACTGGACTGTACCTTTCACAAATTCTAAACTATACTGGCTGTCCTTATGGCACTGATAATGTTGTTTGAAGCAGTCTGTATCAGAGCAGACTGTAAGCCCTACTTACCACCTTTCATGATTATCCCCAGCCTCTCCTGATTTGGTGTTCAATTGCTGCTTCCAAAATGACCCACTCAGCCCCCATTGTCATTCCCCTTTCTTCCTTCTCCACAGTTTGGTGTTCGTCCACCACACTAAGGTCTTTCAGCCCCACTTTTGAAGTGTTAGCACAACACTACTAGAGCTGGGCTGTGTTGGTGAAGGATGGACCAGTTTTGGGTCCTGAGTACACTGATGTCATATATATACACACATATATGTGTTCTGTTATATATAAAGGTCAGATATCTGACTTCAAAACTTTACAATTGACAAGCTCCTGTATCTGTAATTAACAAACAATAATTTTAAAAAGCCATTTACTATGAGAGGCCTCAACATGGTATCTCCCAATATCACAGGAATGACAGGGAGAAGTTTGAAAAGGATGATTCAGTAAGTGTACATCTCGTATTAACAAGTTGCAAAACTGCAAACAGGAAAACTTCCTCCTCATCATCTCTTTGCCCTCTACAACAACGAAGGAGGTTGTAGAGAAGTGGGTGTTGGCCTCTTCTCCCCAGGGAATAATGCCAGGACCAGAGGAAATGGTCTGAAGTTGCTGCAGGGGAGGTTTAGATTAGATATTAGGAAGAATGACTTTACTGAGAGAGTGGTCAGGCACTGGAACAGCCTGCCCAGGGAGGTGGTTGGGTCACCATCCCTGGAGGTATTTAAGAAACGTGAAGATGTGGCACTTCAGGGCATGCTCTAGTAGCGTGCTATAGTGGCCAAGATGTAGGGTTTTTTGTGTGTGTATGGTTGGACTCTGTGATCTCAGAGGTCCTTTCCAACTATGAAGATTCCGTGATTCTGTTCTATCTGGGTGCTTTAAAATAAATCATGTTTTCCAAAAGCAACATAGGCCACTTACTTGTTACCATAATCAATCTTGGAAGTGACTTTCTGTTTGAGTTCTTTGAGCTCATCTTTTGGCAAAGTCCCGGATAGAAGCTGTGACCGCCACTCCATTAAGTCATACATCATCGACTGCACCTGCTGGAACCGCTCTTTCTTATTTGTCTAAGATAAAGAAAACAGTAAATTTCAAGCTTCAAGCGGAAGTGAAATGTTGGTCTTAACAGTTAAAGGTTTTCAGTGTCATATTTAAAGCTAAGTGATTGGAGGAGCAAGAGTTAGGTGAAGTACTGAGACTGGCTTCCTTCCTCCTCGCATCCCACAAATTGTTAAGGACCGAATCTCCCACGTGACTGTAAAGAAATGACAGGAAATTGAGGCAGTTTGTATGGGGATAGGGAAATAATGTTATTTTTATTTAATTGTACTGTTTTAAAATGTGTTAACTAAGTCTCATAGAGAGTAAACATTATTGACCTACTTAATCCTGTATGAGATACTGGTAATAGCGTGGTGAGGAAAACATTTGATTGTGGTATTAATACACTTAAGAGACAAGTGAGAGAATGCATAGGAGTCACTAAAGCAGTTCAGCGTCATTCACAGGAACAAGTTGTAATTGCTGACTTTAACAAGAGGAAGACTAAGGATTAACATGTTGCAGAAAATATATTAATGAGGGAAAACTACACCATCTTTAAGATTTCTTTGTCCCAACCCAGAAAACCAAAATCCAATGGCTGGGATCCTGGAGCCATCAGTGCAAGTTGTTGAAACAGGTTATCCATTAGAAGATACTACTCAGGTACTAGAGAATTCACATCTTTTGGTATTTTTCCAGTCAACACTAATCAAAGTCTGACAGCCAAAAGTTCGTAACAAGTCACTAAACATGGCAGGGATTAATGTAGGGTTATAACATGCAGCAATATCTATGATTATGAAAATGTAAAAATTAGCCACCTATCATTCAAATTCAAGTTTTGTCTCTCAAGAGTCTTGTAGTCCAAAGACAGGAATAATAGTATAAGAAAGGTTTGGTCTCTGTACAAATGATAGTTAAGACCTGCAAAAATATTCCAGGTCCAATTAAAATCAAAAGATAATTTAGGAAAACCATTAATCACTTCCAAAGTTCTATACTACAGTGTGAGCATTAGAAGCATATGTAAAAGGCTGCCGTGACTTTAGGTCGCTTACAATGAGCACAGATGCAGTGACGATTTTGACTAATACTTTTGAATTCATTTCACTTCCTTGTGTTGGTAAAAGCACTCACAGGATGACATTTTCTTCTCCAAGATGGGAAAAAAAAAATCTTTTCTTTACGAAATGTAAAACTAAGATACTGGAAGTAAAAATACTGACTTCTTGAAATTGCCAGCTGTTAATAGCTACATGCTCCCAGTAACCTTTGAACAACTTCTGTTCTAGCATCCCAAGAACACGCTGAATCTTTTTCAAACGCATCTCAGTTATGTTTGATACTCCTGTTGTGAAATGTGTCGACTCTACAAAGAACAATTATGAAAAAATTATCATATACAGGATGCTGGAGGTTGAAAGTAAAGGCATGAAGCTACACTGCTCTTCAGTAATAAGTCAGCATTTTTTAATTTAAAGCCATTGAAGAAAATGGTAATCGTCTAAGCAGTGAAGTACTAGTAATTTCTTAAATCCTCACAGATCCTGCCCTGCGTCTAAGAAAAGACATAATTTGAACAAGACCTCAGTAGGCATAAGTAGGACTAATTACCAGGCCACATAAGGCATGGAAAAATGTCATACCACATAGAGTTGTTTCCAGATGCTTCCCCATTCCCAGAGAGTAGTGGTAACTTCTTGAGCCAAAGGAATTTCAGCAGGTATTATATTTTCTGTATGTCTAAAAAAGAGAAGAAAAGTTAACACAGTGAAATGAAAAAGAGTATCTGAGTTTCATGGGTTTATATTATAGTTACTTTGTTTAAGGCATTTAAATGCCTTGAATTTCATTCTTTAGCAGACAGGATCCTTAATGTAATAAACCAGTTAAATTCAGTACCTTTTCTTTTCAGCGGTGACTTCCTTGATGTGGATGAAAGATTTAGGAAATATTCCCTGGTGAAGGAAGGAAAAAAAAATACAATAGAAATAAAGCATGCTTATTCTCCAAGAATATTTAATTAACAAATAGGAGCTTTCCAAAACCCACTTCTCAATGTTTTTCATATAACTGTTACTATGAACATAAACTGTAATCTCCAAGTTAATGGCTGCCTATCCAGTTTTCTGTGCAGCTAGATGCGTTTCTTTTTGTCAGACAAATGATTGAAGCTTTCTCATAGCCTTGTATGCAAACATAGAATGCATAGAATTACATTTCTTCATAAGAAACACCATCTTCCATGCCCACCCTTTATGTACTTCCCCAGAAAACAGGACATACAATAAAGAAACATTTTCTCTCTGCATCAGTCCATACATTTCTTGTTCCAGGAAAAAAATGCAGTCTAACTTAGAGATCAGCTTGATTATCAAACTGAGGAGAAACACTGATACAGGATCATTGCATCTGGTGAAATATGGATAGATAGAGGACATCTCTCAGGATGAATAGCAAAATAGCCACTGACATCAAAGATTGTAGACTCAAAGTTTTCCTGAAAGCCTAAGAGCCAGGAACACTGCTCACAAACTAAAACTGCTTTAGGAAACAGTAAAAGAACATTCTTTCATTTGCAATGCACAATAAGGGAGTTGCTTAGTAAAGCCGTGAATGCTCAGGCTTCCTAGGTGTAGGTGGCATCACTGCAGTTGAGATTATGGTCTCATTCTGTACCACCTAGGACCATGCAGTAAGATGCCCAGCAAGATGTAGCAAAGGAGGCAGCAGATTTCATGACATTGTCAACATTTATTTTTAATTCACCTGCATAGGAAAAAAACGGTCCCCAGACAAAATGATGTAATGTGACATGTCCTTCCTCTGCAACAACTGAAATGTCTTAAGTCATCCTAAAGGAACGTTTGACCATCAGTCTATCCATAATAATCCTCAGATTAACTAGTGAATCTAGTCCAGGGTAATTAAGCTAGGTTCTTCTTGGATACCTTTAATCAATAACTATGACATCCACATGTGATACTTCACGAAGCCTTTTCTGAATTAGATTTCAGCTTTTATAGCCATTTTCTTTTAGCACTGAATCTTAATCAAAACACAATACATTTTGTCACTTGCACAGTTTTTATTAAAGATTTAGATTCAAAAGAGTCCATGAACAAGCAAAGTATAAGAAGGTCCCATTAATACTAAATTTAGTGAAATCTTAGCATATGAAATTAATACTACTTCTTAAAACATGATAAGCACATTGAACTTCAAGCCCTTTAGCAATATTAAGTATTAGTTAAAAGGAAGTATTTAGATCTGGTCGATATTTCCTATCTTAGTTTTAGACTAAATATTGATCAATTAAAATAAAAAATATTTCTTTAGAACAAATAGCAATAGCATTTTGAGCTGAAAGAAATGTCAAGGGAAGGAGTAACACAGTTGTAGTAGTGGGCAGGATGGGAGGCTGGGTAGCCATTCTCTCCCCTCTACCCTCAGTTACTGCAGACCAGCCAGGTGATAACAACAACTTGGTGTGCCTTCCAATGAAATCCTGTGCTGCATCTGCTGTGTCGAGACCTTACGGTGGACCACCTCATCACTAACCTGGCTTCCACCTTATCTCTGACGAGCTAGAAGTGGAAGCAAGCAACTAAGGTGTAGCATGCTGTTGTGTTGGAGCTCATAGAACAACAGAAGCAACAGGTAGAAGTCTGGAGAACATGATTATGCATAATTATTACAAATAGTTACTAATTTCTTCACCTTTTAGAATGTGCAGTCATTAAGCAATGGAATGAAGCATTTATTCAAGAATCTGATACTTCCAAAAGGAAACTAAAATATTTTATTCTCATACACAGCTTGAAAACAGACACAAATTAGTTATTCTAAGTTAATGCAAGTTATTGCTATTACCGACGAGCTGCTGAATACAAAGAAGAAAAAGGAGAAATAGGCAACTTCAGACTGTAGTCATTTTTTTCTGATGGTATATTCTCTGCCAGCAGCTGTCTCTCTGCTCCCCAGATAGACCTCTTTATGTGGCTGGGAAGGTTTTGTACATCTTTTTTCCATGCTAAAGAGAAAAGCAACTTCTACCAAACATTTTTTCTGTAATATAGGCATGAGTGTCTAACTTCAAATGCTTTTGCATTGCTATTTCCTTAAAAAAATCTGATTTTAAGAGCAAGCTTTAAAAAATGCTTTTCTCCTAGGAAAGAGCACTTGAAACTCAAAAGTCATTTTCTTGCTGCTTAACTTGGGAGTCGTCATATCCAGGGTAAAACCTATTCATCTGTGGCTTTCCATCTTTAGGTTTAAGAGTATTGACTTTTTTGATTTTAGATATGATTTTTTGTACATTAGAGAGAGATTTAAGAATTAAGGTCTAATGACCGTTGTTTCTATTAAATGTAGCCTACAGAATCATTAGAAAAAAGTGCAGAAACAGGCACAGTTTCTAGCAATCTAGCAGTAAATTCACTGAAAAAAAGAAGTTATTTCAAATGATGTCTTCATCAGTCTGTTAACCTGGAGGCTCAGGGACATTGACATACTTCTTCCAGTCCTCACCTCTAATATTTATCAACATTGTCCAGGACAAATGCTGATCATTTTATTCATCTTGAAATGAAAGTGAATGGAGATAGCTGACTTCAGAGGTCAAAACAGGGCTACCCGCTAAGAGATACTAAAAACCCACTGCATGGGTTGATTTCTTAAAAATAGTGTCATAGATAGGAATAACGTGATCTTACCTCTGATCCTTTATGTCTTACTAGGTAACCCTTGTACCAATCTGAAAGGAGGAAAGAGTGCACTTAGTATGACAGAACACATGCAGAAAAAAACATCTAGAACCATCTAGGGGTTTGTTTCATGTAAGAACTATCTAGTATAGGATATTTAAAAAAATGAGTTACTTCAAAAATACATAGATGAAATTAAAGTGAATATCAGGAAGCGTATGTAGCATGGTTTGCACGTTAGCAAGTACAATGATAGGGTGTACTTTGAAGTCTTGCATAATAAACACAGATAATCTTACACAGAATTTAACACCCCCCCGCTCACATAATAAAAGGTAGGATAAGCTGGTTTGCTATGTACTGTGTAACACACACACATCTCTCAGCCGAGATCACTCATGGTACTGGATAACACACAAAGCTCTGATGATTGTGTTTTAGGTGTAGTATTAATGCAATACAGGAAGTAGTTGTTATCACTGACCTTGTAGAAAAACTCAGGACACTTTTTTTTCCAAGTTTTTTAGCACTGAGATTTTTTCCCAGTATCCTCTCAACAACAAAAGCCCACCTTTGCTCTAAAACGTAATTATTTGCACATAGTCTCTGATTTACAACCAAGTGTGTAAACTCTATTTCATGGCATCTGCTGTGACTGCACATGTGTGTTCTGTGCATGTATTTTGTGCATGCAAAGCACACTGCAATGGCACGGAGAGCAGGCACGGGGAAACACAAACGGTTACTGTTCGTTACTCGTCAGCTGCAGCTGGTCTCATGCGTGCTGAGATATCTCACAAAAGATCAACTTCCTCAATTGCATGATACGAAAGATTCCACTTCATTGAGAAAGGTATTTCATAAAGCAACCTGTGACATCACATGGTAAGGGTAGAGGATTCAGAAAAGACATTTAGATAAAAATAATCCCCTAAGATCATCACTCAGCTTGCTTGGCTGGGCTGGCAAGAGACGTACCACAGGAGTCAGAAACCTGGCATGCTGCTTCTGCAATTAACAGAGACAATACAGGGATGAGGAGGTTTCCAGCTTGCCAGTGTATTTTTTCTTAGCCAGATGGAAGTTTAAAATGGAGATTTAAAGAATTATTCCAGCTGGTTTTTAGGGGAGGACACTCCTGACTGAGACGTGCATCTCTCGACAAATAGTCTAATGGGTGACATCAATATTTTCACTGCTGCTTATATTGAATTTGTTTTACAAACAGAGGAAGAAAAAGAACACTTTTGTGCTCAAACAGCTTCTTTGCAGCCTTATGATGACAACATACGAAGTCTTTCACCTCTGAGCTGCTCTGTAACTTTCATAATGCAGCAGTTGGCCTTTCTCTTTAATGTAACTACAGTTACTAAGATGCAGCTGACAGAAAATAGAAGAAGGGTAAAGCAGATTATTCTACAATACGTTCTGCAAAGCTTGAAGCACTTTTATAGGTAGGGGGTTGTTGCTTTTAAAAACTCTTACCTGCTCAAGAACAACACTGCAGATTGAAAATAAATTTACTCCACTAAAACTTCAATCAAACCTAACGTCAATTCTATCAGGTATTTTACAAGCCAGCATGAACTTTACAAACCTTAAATTCACCTTGATGACTTCCTCATTTGGTAGTAGCTCCCCCCAAAACCACGCGTATTGTAACATTTCTGATTTTGGGTTTCCAAAAATGAATAGGTTCTTCCTCAAAACAGGCCACCACCACCACTACAAATCAGACCATTAGACAGCTACTTGTGTAACCTGGGGAATTGCTGTGAAATAAAAGGTTGAAGTTTTCACAGAAACTATTCCCACGAAAAGTATTCCCACAGAAACCTATAGCCTGAAGGAAGCTGACTTACCTTCACAGGACTCCAAGATATGGACCACATCACCGATCTGCAGAGGTAGTTGTTGTGTTCCTGTGCCTTTGAAATTGTATATAGCTGAAAAATTAAAGGACAAAAATACTGGTTTTCAATACAGCCATACGCTACACTTAAACTGAAAACCAGAGATGGCTATTAAGAATCTGATAGTAGGGTAAACACTCTAAAATATTAAGATTCTGACACTAGGATGAACACACCAGAGTAAACAAACAGAACCATAATTCTATCAAGATGCTTCTTCCGTTACTATTACTTAATTTATTTTCTGGTGAAAATACAAAGGTGTTGAAAACGGGCAGAGCTGAACACAAACAAAAAAGAGAGAATATGCATGAAAAAAAAGCTATTTATAATAACTGCTCTGCTCAGGACTTAAGAGCACCTGTTTAGCTGCAGGTCTTCAATATGTACATGTTCATTGTGCCGGAGAATCATTAGTCTACTGGTCTAAGAATTTCCCTGGGCAGTCTACAGAAAGGTATAACTATATAGGAGAGAAGGGGCACAGAGACACATCTAAAACCAGAATGTACTCAATTCCTTCCCGGGTTTAGGTGCTTCACCTTAACATGAAACTCTGTTTCATACAGAAACTAGAAGGTTTCGTAATTTGCTGTGCTTATCCACTCTGACAAGAACACTGCAGAAAAAGGATTGAAAAAACATTCTAATCAGAAGCTTATCTATGTGTGGTTAAGAAACAGTTTCAGAAAGAATTCAAGAGACCAGGCTTCTTTGCCAGTTTTTACATTCTAGGGCTACAGGATGTGGGCAGCTATGGTAAGCATTTGTTTCTCTCTATTTTTTCTTTGTGGGCTTGGTTATAGACTTTCATGATAGCGTTACAGAGTAGAAGCCCTTATTAAAGCTAGAATCACACAGGGGAACCAATTAAAATAGCTAAGCCTGAAGGCACAATTAAAAGTAGGAACCATATCCTAGTGACTAACCATGACCGACCTCTGTGCAGTGAAGATCAGTCAGCAGAGTTTTCTTCCTTTTCTTGTGGCAGTGTCCTGACCCACCCACACATCCAGAGCATCCAAACTGGCAGCATTTTGGACTAGGGAAAAACTGTTCTAGAAAGGTGAGCCGCCTTCAGTATAGCCCTGCTTTCCTTTTGCTTCCCCCTACGGGCTTCTACAGCAGGATATTCCTCTCTGCTTGGCTGAAAGTTATACTAATGACATATTTTGCTAAAACATTTTAGTTAAAGTTATGTTTAAAGTCTCAAATTAAATTGCCTGAAACTGCCTAGGGTAGGGGTGTAGAGCTAAATAGATGTCTCCTCTTCACTTGGTCAAGTGTTACATAAATGTTGTTTCTTGTTACTTTTTCCATCATTCTATTCTATTCTATTCTATTCTATTCTATTCTATTCTATTCTATTCTATTCTATTCTATTCTATTCTATTCTATTCTATTCTATTCTATTCTATTCTATTCTGTTTCTGGAGCAGAAGTTAGAAGGAATTTCAGATAAATTAGTTCTTGGTTTTGTTGACTTGAAGACACCTTCCTACCAGTTCCTTCTGCTGATTGGGCAGAGCTGGGCTAGAATCATTAAACAGAAGGGAGAAGAAAGAAAGAAAAGACAGTACCTTTGGAGTGGGGCTCTGCTGCTCACATTCTACTATTTAATCAAGGGGCTCTTAAAGGCATTTCCTCAGAGATTCTCAGAGAACTGCCTTAGCTCCACACAAAACTGAATTCAAGCAGTAGACATGTAGTTATGTTCTGACTGGCTTCCTTTTGTTAGTCTTGACACAGATTTCAAGAAATGGAAGATAGCGAACAACCCTCCTAAGTTATCATGACGTTCAAAAAGGTATTTCCAGCAAGGTGTTGGGGTGTTCTCCTGAAATGTCCATACAGATGACCATTACTGGTGACTAACATAAACTTTATATTGCAAAGTATACACTGCTCTACTGAACTGTATTTGTCTCCAAATACAGGTGCCAATTACTGAGTCATATTCATATTGCGTGTTGGTTTCGCTTTCTTTAAAACTTCATGTAACAGCAAATATTACATTGAAAAATACAGTAACAAGCTGACAAAGGAAGTAGCTGTATCAGCTAAGGCTTTTCTAAATGAGTATGTGGAAACTTAAGAAGAGATTTTATTGTAGGATTTGGATTGTTTGGTAGGATGAGTTTAACAAATGCCTTTACAGAGTTTTAAGCTGTAGGCCCATCCAGATATTTTATGACAAGAAACTCTCTCATACACCATTGCAAAAAACTCTATAAACAACCAGACATCCTAACACCATCAGCTACATCCTGGTGTATTATCTACAGCACCAGACAGCTTAACTGTCATATCTGCTCATTTTTTTGATTATTAACTGTGAAGGAAAATTTGACCAGTACATCCCATTATATCTTCTGTCAGCTGTAACCGATACCATTTCCCTACCAAACTGTCGCCATTTTATAGTGTGAGCTCAGCATGGAGGGTTCATTGTCCTCCGTGCTCCGCTGAGATCTTAGTTTGTGCACACAAACACATATTTCATTTATTTTGCTCCTAAAAAATAGTATACAAAAAGCCTTCAAGTGGTTTTGTTAGGATACTCACAACAGGGTGGGTTTTAAAATTAAAAAAATAAACTCTCTAGCAGTAGAAGTAGAAGCCCTTTCAAATCACTCTGAAGCACTTTCTGCCACTCCACTCCCTGGCATCCTCTGTCCCAGTCACAAAAAGAGATGGTACCCTCGAGGCACAGAAGGGTGCCCAGCATTCATCCTAAATCCCAGGATTACTGACCTCAGGAGCCACTGATCTCACAGCAATAAGATTAGTGGGAGAGCTTTGGGCAGCAGGCAGGCAGCGGTGCTCCCATCAATAGCATCTCTGTACACAGGTGCTGGCACATTCTCCCAGAGTGGCACAGAAGATGCCTGGGAACTTCAGCCTTAAGACCAGAGTTTCTAAATGTGGAGTTTACAGTTCGTTGAGAATACAGTTAGCAAATTTCCCCTAGATCATCAAAGAATAAACCCTCTCATTTTAGAGCCCACCATAACCTCAGTGCTAATTTTATAGCAGGAGACACACACAGAGAAACAAAAACCTATCCCAATGGAAAAGCCCCTTAGATTCCAGGTGTTTGTTTTAGCTCCCTCAGGAGATGTGCTGAAAGCCAGCATGCCACCACATCAATAAAAAAAGCAAGCCTAAAAAACACTAAGACAAACTGCTGACAAAGCATTTCCCAAACTTGGAAATTTCAAAGTTTCCCAAAACTTTGCTCTGCTCAAGCACGAGTGGGCTTTGAATTGTATCTCAGGAGGATGGAAGTGGCTCCTGTCCCAAGAAACATGCCCCGAGGATCCTTTCTTGTTCAGCCAAAACCCACGTGCTGTAAAGACAGTTATTCCAAGAAGATCCTTTAGCTAATTCTGCTGTCACTCACACGTTCAGCCACCCAGAGCATAAGTGACAACATCTTCCAGTAGCAAAAAAAGATAAGTGTGAAGGCTGGAGAATTCCTATATTCCTATTTAATTCCTGTGTATCTATTAAAGCCAGAGCCATGGGATATGATCTGCACATTCTCCCCACACATGGGTATGCTGTACAATATCCACATGGCTGTGAAACCTGTTTCATGAAGCCACAAAGGTACGTGCACGTTTTCCAAAGCAGAGCACTAAAAATCTGCAGAGGACATTTCTCTTCCAACACAGGAGGTAAATGAAACGCTTTGACCAGAGTGGGCTTCCTAGTAAATTATCCATTCAAACAACCACAGGTTGAGACAGAAGCACATTTAACACTTTATAATTTAAATTCTATATTACAACATGACAAGTAGGGAAAAAAAAAAACTAAAAAAAAACAAAACAAAACCCAAACCAACAAATCATTATTTGTACATCATATGGGAACATTCACTCACAAACCTCTCTAGAAAACTCACAGTAACCCAAATAACAGAATCCCTTCCTCAAAAAGCTAGATTTCCTCAAAATTCTTGTACTTGAAAGCAAACGTATTTGTGCTGCTCACATGATTAGACTGTGCCCTAAGGCAGGGTGGGAACGCTGAGGGAGGAAAATGCCCCAGACCTGCAGCACTGAAGCCTTTTATTATCCTCACCTTCCTACCTGTCTTGCCTGCCTGTGTTCCTTCGTGTGAAGTCCCTGCCCGGTTCTTTGGAAGAAATACAAGCATCTCATTGTTTCATTTTTGAGACCCACCTTTTAGTAATAAGCCATGTTTCGAGTTGATTTCCTTGGCTACTTTCCACCTAAAAAATTAAAAAGAATTTGGAAAAAAAAAGGATTTCTGAGGTATGGCTTTGCTGACCCAGCTCTTAGTTTCCCTTTACCCCGGTAGGAGGACCATCTGGAATGATTTCTGTGTAACTGCTCATGAAGTGTTTTGCATATTCAAACAATTTATCGTGAATAGCCTCATCAAAAATCACGTTCCATTTGGTTTCTGAAGTATTACAGCTCTGCTTTCATGACTACTAATGTAAAAGTAGTACGTACTTTCCGTAGAGATCAAGTCTTTGTGTCCACTTACCATTTTCTTCTCATGAAAACAGGGTGAAATTACTCAGCACGTAATGCAAACTTCATGAGAAAATATTATAAATCCTAACAGCATTTCTTGACTTCTGGAAAGAAACCTGTAAACTTTGTGTTCCAGTATTCCGAGTTAAGGATCTTTTCTTAAATCTCGCAGAGTAAGTGGGCTATAGTGAACATGACCTGGACATAGTTCTAAGGAATATTTCACAGCTCAGGGCTGTGCAGCAAAGCTCAAGGTGGGTTACAGACTGATTTAATTGATTGCAAACCGTGCTCAGCAAAGGGAAACTTCAGTTCTCAGATGACAAACCTATCTGGGATAACACCGAATACAGATTTCTACACATACTTAACTGTAGGGCCAGATGGAGCTTTTAGCTGACTTGAGCTACTTATTTTCCTTCTTAAACACAATAAAGCCAGTATAAGAAGCAGGAAGCTCTAACCAGACCCAACTAGTTATACAAAGATGTTTCTGACTCTTTCACAGAAAATAGGAGCATGGCCATTTTCTTAGAAGTCTCTATGAAGAGCAGAGCATTTAACTGTAGGTTTTTCCTTTTCATGAAAGACTGTGGATGAAGAGATTTCTTTCCCACCTGTGTCTTCATCTTCCTTCAGTTCACCTTTTGCAGTGAGCTGTTCTGCAGGAAACGGCTGTTTATTCCCAAGTGGCTACAACAGCCCCTTGGGTTTGGGGGCCGCGCTTCATGAAGCGGGCAACCTACCCCGAACAAAGCTCTGCCTCCCTTACAGCTCTGTCACCATAGGTTTCAGAGAGATGTATAATCACTTTCAGAGATCTTCAGCAGATGAAAGCAGACAAGCCAGCCCCAGCCCTGTGCACTCAGGCTGAGCATATGCTTTTCTGCAGTTTCAAAGACATCAGCCACTCTTCTCCTCCCCTCAACTTATGTTTCAAACTGACAAAATTTCAGGTTCAACAGTACAGGAGTAAATCTGACACTTGAGTTTAGCCCTGTCAACATAATGTTTCACCAGCCTGTAACTCTTGCATGGGCGTGATAGCTTCCTCAAGCTCCCAGCAGATTTCAGAGCTTTTCATCCTGCATGTTAGTAGGAAGCTGTCATCCAGAACCAGGGGCCTTCCATGGCTTTGCTGTCTTGTACCACCCATAAATAGCAGCAAGACTGAGAACAAACTTCATGCCTAAAACCAGGAATATGGTTTCCAAATGCAAACTTAAATATTAGGTATCTGGCATACCCTCTTTAGTACAATAAAGTTAGTACAATAAAATTTAGTACAATAGATTTAGTACAATATGAATTTAGTACAATATGGTAACTTCATTTAGTACAATAAAAAACTGGGCACATAGTCTGCATCCAAGCATAAGCAAGGATCCCAGCTGGGATTGTGTGGTCTTCAAAATCTACCCCACATACAACTGCTCCTCCAAAGGTCAGGCCAGATGCTTTCAAGCTGAAATGCTGCTCAACAGCGGAAACTGAAGGCATCAGACTCACTACTAAAGAAAGGCTTAGAAATTCAACGTAAGAAGCACTCACAGACTCGAAAACAAAGATTTCCAAAAACATATGAGACAAAATACCCCCGTGAGGTCAAAAAGCTTCCTCTCTGTATTATTCCAAAAGTTTGTCAACTTTCCCAGGCTTTATGTCTCAGTAGATTCCTTGATTTTCCTGAGACATGGGGCATGCTTACAGCAGACCTTAAATTCCAAAAGCACTTTATTTGTGGCTATAGTTGTCGATACCCCACCAGTCTCCTATAGTTAAATTTTAGCACTTACACTGTTTTCCCACCATTTTTTAAGAGCCTAAATTTCACTTACAATAAAACCTCTCTGAAAACTCTTCCAAAACAAAGTTCTCGCTGTGACTCTTTCCGTGATTGATAGGACAAGACAACAGGTAGTGATGGGGGGTGTGGGTGTGTGTGTGTGTGTTTGGGGAGTTTGGGTTTGTATTTTTAAATTACTCCCCCACTATACCCACCAGCTTATCTAAAGGAACAAATACTGTTTTTTTTCCCAAGAGAAATAAAGGAAAATAAAACAGAGTGTGAGCTGACGGCTTGGGTAAGAAAAGGAACTCCTGGGTCTAAGCTATAGCTTGTATTGAATTTGTAGTTATCTGTTAACATGAAGCAATTACTCAAAGGCAGGCATGGAACCCACGAGGAGGTACCAGGAGTAGTTTGGTGTGGGAGTACTCGCTCGACTACTATTCTGTTGTTGTTGGAAAGTCCATTTCATTATTGTTTTCATTTTCTCTATTCTGCTTTGTAACAAACTAAACCCCCGACACTGCTAGGATTGTGATTGCAAGTATAAAAACCATTATAATAATACACCATTTAACAGCACACTCTTCTGTCACCCAGGAAATGGGTTTACTTGGGGTGAGCAGAGAACAGCAAGCAGTAGGACTGTTACCACAGCCGATGGCACAGCTCGCACAGGTTCTCTTCTGCATCACCACAGCACACACACTTGTGGAAATACCACCAGGTCTGCAGTGTCAGCTCTCCCCAGTGACCTACCCGAGGTCTTCAGTTACCATACTGTGTTCTGGACTTCCATTGGGAAGCAGAGTGGCGCCTGCCCCTCTGCAGGGAGCAGTGCAGTAGGCACGGAGGCCGCAGCAAGAGAATTTATCGAGCAGCGCGATTATCACTACGGCGACAGTACCCAGTGGGGACTGTGTGCCCACAGGACATGTGGCAGTGTTCAAAAGCTACTCTTAATTTCCAGCTTTGTGTCATGGATTCCATCACATCTGATACCTGCCTGCTGCGGATCTTAGACACCAAATACATTTACTCTAAGCCTCCCAGCCATAAAACTGAAGGAATGATTTCTGTAGACAGTCAGTTCAATCCCATTTGGCCGGGTTTTAGTCCTGTACCATCGGGCCTTTGTTTGGAGCAGGTGACCTCATGGATAACCAGGCTCACTTTTTTCTGGTGCAAACGAAGGCAAAGGTGTCATCTTTGAGAATTATCAGAGCGTAAAGCAGAAGTCCAGCAGCTGCTTCACCAACTGGATATATCCCTTCCTGTACCTACCTAAAGGAAATTTATCAAGGCTGTGATAAAGTTCTTGTTTGCTTTTAAACACTAGCAAAGTTCCTTAAAGACAGAGATGATCCCTCGCACCATTTCCTCTTTGGTACACGTGTTATTCCCTCTCTCTGCAGATTGCTTTTAGTCCAGCAGTGGCTGGTGGCTTCTTTGAGCCAATCTCAACAGTAGGTCAAGGGCTGACTGACTCTTTCTTGGTTTGCAACAGGAAATTGATTTTTAAAACATGCAAATTTAAAAAATTAAGCTTTATTTTGCCCTTGTCTTCACTCTTCCTGCGACAAACTCACCACTGATGTCCTAAATACTTATATGACAGCAAGTTGGCCTTGCAGTTTGTTCTAACCCCTGGTCCTCAAGTTAGAGGTCACTGTGTTGGCACCTGGAAACTTCCCAAGTCTCAGTGCTCTTCAGGCACAGGACACACCTGATCACAGAGCACTCAGTGAAGTGACTGACACGAGTGACCCAGAAGTGTCCTTATCCCATGACAGTTGTAATGGTCAGTCTTCTTATGCTAACACACCTTATTCAGGAATTCCACTCCCTGTTCTAAACCCAACCAACCAGCCTGAAGGGGGCTGCGGTCTCATCAGGGAGGTGGATGAGAGAAGGTGGAGCAGCATTTCTCACAGACCACATGTGAGAAAGCAGCACCCGTTTGTGGGTACAGTGTCTTGATACCACCCCCTGAGCTCCACACAATACATACCCACTCTGAAATGCGAGTGCCAGAGCTGTTAGAGCTGACAATACTTGAAGGACAAGAGCCCTGGCCACTGCCAGGTCAAAGAAAAACTCGTTCTTCTGAGCTTTTAAAACCTCTTGCACTTATGTTGTCCCCGTGGCAGTTTAAACTTAATGGTATTACAGTGCTGCTATGAAATACTATTTTCAATTATTTGCTTTCCTTTTATTTTCACATTTTATTTCCTTTGTTTTCACTAAAATAAAAGCGCTCATGATAAGCAATTCAATTAAAAGCTTGCTGTTCTGAAAGAAATATCAATACTGCTGTACAAAATTGCAGATTCTGAATATCGTTGTTTTAAGTCAAATAACCGAGTGAATTGTTCAATCAAAATGCATTGTAGCCATCCCAGAAACAAACTTCACTGGGTTTTCATTAGTTTATCAAGTACTGTAGTGCACGAGATGGTTTTTATTATGCATGGTGTGCTCTACCTCTCAAACACCGCAGGGACTGCTGTATCATACGGTATCAGGCTTTTGTCTGCTCGGTGGCCATACTGGCTGGGGAGGTACAGACCCGCCAAACTTCACTCTCCACGAAGCCCAGCAGAGACTGGCTGTTCAGCAACCGACAGGGAGACCACAACCAGGGCCTCCTCCAGGCCGCGTTGGTCACAGCCAGTAGGCTGGTCCACTGCAGGGTGGAAAAAAATCACTGGCCTTTATCACACAACTTTGTCAGGTTATTTGGTCCCCCATAACATTGAAAATTAAATTGAAAGAATAAACTGGTTTTGGAATTACATGAAACTCGGCCTGACCCAAAACGCTCCCTACAAAAAGCTGCTCCAAGTGACGCTTGGTTTATATCACCCCTGTAGCTAATTAATACCTAGTACTTCTTTCCCTGTGCGAGATAACATCATCACTAGTACAGAGATGCAGAGACCACTCCCAACAAATCCAGCTGTATTCTCCCAAATCAATAACTGTCTGAAAAACCTGCACAAATGAAGTAGTTCATAAAGTGAAAGAGAAAATATTTGCACCCTTTATTTTGTAATATAAACGGCCACCAGAACTGGCCACTTCCATTTCACAATTCTGCCACAGCTGCACATGGAAGTTGAACGAGAAGACATTGCTGTCCTCTTCTTAATTCCTTGATGATTCATTTTGTTTTGTGAAACCAGTGGGGTGGGGGGTTGTTTTTAGTGCACATCACAAAATATTATGGCCTTAAAATAAAAGAAAAACAAATATATCTCTTAGGAGAACCTGGGGACTCCAGATTGATGGCTCCGCACTAGTAGGATAAGTAAAACATAAGCAGTTTGAGCTTAACTGTCCTCTGCACTGAGAGCTTCAGCAGGGCATTTCCTTCAAGAGCTTCAAGCTTTGATTCCTAATGGTAAGACTTTTCTTTTTAAAAAAGAACAATTCAGTCCTTTGTGCAAGATAACGTGGGTCATTTTACCAGTTACAGAACCCCAAGTGACGGGCTCTCAGAGGCAACTGTAGGATTCCCCTTCCCCTGCATTTGTTCCCCAAAGCAGCTGCTACTTATTATCCAAAGTACAACTGACTTATTCAGTCTCTGTCTAAAATCTCAAGGTGGGAAAAGCCGTGTTACTGTGAGAGCTAAAAGATTTGGGGGGCGAGGGGTGCGTGTGGCGGGACAGAAGGGATCCAGCCAGCCTGACCTGCACATACTTCTTGTCATTCTGTGTGAAATAGTAAGACTTTGTACAAAATGGATCATTTTAATTAAGTGGCAAAGTGGAGAGGGTTTGAACATCACACCAGAGACGATACCTGCCCACATCCTGTTAGAAGGTTTGAAGCCCGAACTCAAATGGCAGTTTACCCGGTTACGTACCCACGCCGCTCTTCTTCTCTGTCTTCTGCCATCTCGCCATGGCACATGAGTCCGTGAGGCTCCAAAGGATGCTCACCACCAAGGAAACCCAGGTGTGAGATTCCAGATGAGTAACAAGCCCAGGCTCTGGAAGCGTTTCCCAGCTGCTCTCACGGAGGTCTAGCAGGGCAGGCTCCGGCAGCTGCGAGATTTGCTGCTGCTCCGAGCTCTCAGCTTCCTTCCTCTTTTTACAGCTCAAGATACCGTACCCCAGTCTCATGGGGGAGGGGAATCCCAAACTGGGTGTTTCTGCTGTGTGAAACTGGCAGCAACACGGAGGCAAGCCGAAAGAAGAGCCGCCCCGCAGCACCCCGGAACTCAGGACCCAGGAGGACAGGGCCGTGTGCCCAGCCCAGCGCAGCAGCGCTCCCCCGGCACCGGGTAGCTCAGCTCCGCAATGCCAAGGAAGCCTTGCTTCTTCAATAGCACCAAAAACGGATTTCAAAGGCTTGACCCCACGAGACACTGTGTCTTAAAACAACTACTTTCCTCTAACCTGTCCCGGAATAGGGATATTTTGTATTTTTATTTCATAAAAGACCATCCCTTTGTAAGAGAAATGAGGACAAAGCCATGACATTCCAACCCGCACCCGTGCCTTTTTATTTCTGTCATTTTCCCTTTGGAGGAAAAAAAACAACCCCCCCAAAAAGCAGGGGAGTTTCTCTTCATTCTCTAAACAAAACAGCACTTTCTTGCAGAGTTACTGTCAATTCAGAACTTGAAAACCTCGTTTGTTGCATATTCCCAGCCTCTGCTTTCACACAGGCTGCTGGGAGCTCACTTCCCTCATGCCACTTGGGGTGTGTGAAGCCCAAGCCAAGTTGGTTGTAGTTTGGATTAAGGACAGCGTACCAAACCAACACACGTGTCACCTCCTTTGCATTCTTTATTTATAGATTGGAATGTACAGAAGGGAAACCATGAAAACCCCCACACCAAACCAGAAAGTGCTTAAAAGAGTTCCTGTTTGTTTATCCCCTGCTCAGTATGGCAGTCACCCTGTCCTCCGGCTCTCACCTTCCCATGTAGCCATCGGAATCCGTTTCATGGTCCACCCTACCCCACCAGGGTACTTTTGGTAACGTGACATGTCAGTTCTTGATTTTCACAGTGATTGTGAGATACAGGCTCTGTGTCCCTGCATGTGGAATTCTGTCTATTCCTGCAGGAAATCCACCATACAGTTTACCACAATTTCCCTGAATTGCCCCCATCTTAACCACGTCCACATACTAGCTCAGCAAAAGCTCCTTACTTTTTTAGCTAGTTATTTCCCCCCTAAACTAACAGAGAAATTCATTTTATATTTATTAACGTGATCTAGATTCTGAGCAACTCGGGTACCTCCATCTACAGACAATCAGCTTCATCTAAGAGTCCTACATCCTTTGTTCCTCATGGAACACTCAAGTTGCATTATTTCTCTATCAAAAAAGAATTTGAGGCTGAACCCTTTAACCTATTTTGAATAATAACTTCCAAACCAGGAGTAACGATCTCCCTTACTCCTCTGAAGCCCTCTGCAGCGAGTCCCCCCTTCCCATACACTATTTGGCCTGGAGATCTTGACTTGCATTTATTTCCTTCTTCTGCGCTCCTCTTCCTCATTCTCTTTCCCTGTATTAGAAAAGTCATGAGGAAAACAGTTCCTTCCTAGCACTTGTTTACAAACAGACTTCATCATGTGCAAGTGAACCCTTAATGACAACACAAGGCTACTATATTTTGAGAAGAAATCATAGAATCATTCAGGTTGGCAGAGACCCTTGGGATCATCGAGTCCAACCATCAGCCCTACTCTACAAGTTCTCCCCTACACCAGATCCCTCAACACCACATCTAATCTGCTCTTAAACACAGTCAGGGATGGGGACTCCACCACCTCCCTGGGCAGCTGATTCCACTGACTGACCACTCTCTCTGTGAAAAACTTTTTCCTAATGTCCAGCCTAACCCTACCCTGATGCAGCTTGCAGCCATTCCCTCTCCTATCGCTAGTGCCCTGTGAGAAGAGACCAGCACCAACCTCCCTACAATGCCCTTTCAAGCAGTTGTAGAGAGGGATGAGGTCTCCCCTCAGCCTCCTCTTCCTCAAACTAAACAATCCCAACTCCCTCAATCGATCCTCATAAGCCTTGTTCTCCAGGCCTCTCACCAGCTTTGTTGCCCTCCTCTGTACTCGCTCCAGCNCCTGTGTGCAGGTCTGGAGCCCTCAAGAGAGGAAGGACATGGACCTGATGGAGAGGGTCCAGAGGAGGGCCACGAAAACACTCAGGGGGTTGGAGCACCTTTGCTACGAGGACAGGCTGAGGGAGCTGGGGTTGTTCAACCTGGAGAAGAGGATGCTCCGGGGAGACCTCAGAGCAGCTTCCCCGTACCTGAAGGGGCTACAGGAAGGCTGGGGAGGGTCTGTTTCCAAAGGCCTGCAGGGACAGGATGAGGGGCAATGGCTTCAAGCTGGAGAAAAGCAGATTTAGATGGGATATTAGGAATAGGTTCCCTACACTGAGGGTGGTGGACCACTGGAAGAGTTTGCCCAGGGAGGTGGCTGAGGACCCTTCCCTGGAGATCTTCAAGGGGAGGCTAGAGGAGGCCCTAGGCAACCTGGTCTAGTTGGGGGTGTCCCTGCTGACGGTGGGGAGGTTGGGCTAGATGGCCTTTGGCAGTCCCTTCTGGCCTGGACCATTCTGTGATTAACAGTTGTCTCAGCAGATAATCTGCAGCTCAGAAATCCCATTTAAAGCTGTCAGTTCACTGAAGGTTTTACCCCTAATTAGCGCTCCTACCCTCTCCTTGCTGTATGCTCTTTGCACCCTGCTGAGCAGTGGCAGAAGCAAAGCTAACTTACACCACCTGCTCGAGAAGGGTCTCAGACGATCGTGTGGCAGGAGCAGCACAAGCGCTTCCACAGAGCGGTGTTTAAGCTGTGTGTGCAGTCAGAGGCGTGCAGACCCTAGAACAATTTCAGATACATGTTCATTTCCCATAATACTGTGCAGTACTGCAGAGGATGCCAGGAAATAAGACAGCCTCAGTTGATATAGACTTCATTATTAGTGGAACTGGCTTAAACGTTCTCCTCATGGTTATTCTGCATCGTGGCATCAGAGAGTGAAGCTTTGGCTCCTGCAGGGGGAATGACACACAGCACCTGGGTTACTTCTGTGGAGGGGCTGGTGGTGGGGGTTGGGGTTTTTTTTAAACAAAATCTTTTCTACAAAATACCTCACCTCTCAGAAACCTGACAGCTCCAGAGAAATGTCCTGACTCAGATGCAGCATAGACAACATTTGAGAGCAGAAGAGAAAGAAAGGTTTATTTTCATTCATAAATACAGGAATGTACAGAGTGTCGACACACTGTCCCACAGAACCCAGTGAAAGGTGCAGCTGAGCCTTTGCAGCTAGGCCAGGCTGAAAGCTGACCACCTGCAGAGTAGAGGGAAGAATCTTCACAAGACCAAACCCAGTAACTGGATAAGAACTCAATTGAGTCCCACATCAACACTGTCTGTCTGTCATGCTCAGGGCTGACTCCTGACTTACCACATCACAACACTCGCAGAGCAAGCGCTCGTCCTTCAGAGCAGCTCTGAGCTTCAAACTAAAAATCATTACCACGAGTTTAGGGACTTCAAGACAAAGCAGGCCTTGGCATTGCTAAGGTGTCTGTCACGTGCTCTCTGGGAAGCCATCAGAAGTGCCACTCTCATGAATGCCATCCTGCTCTTCATCTAACAGGGCAGATCAATATCTGGGCGAGGAACCTGGACACTGCGGTGTGACAGACGGTTACCCAGTATTTCCTGCTGGAGCAGGACTCCCAGCTGTTCAGGTTCCTTCAGGAAATGCAAGCTCTATTGCTGAGCACACTGTGTTTCAGGAGTTGGCTTAGAAGACACATACAGTGTTGTGTATTTTCTCTTTTGTGCTTTCTTCCCAGTCATGATTTTATTTTCTTTCTTATCTTCACTTTCCGTAGTTTCAGATCTGGATTCAGCTGTTAACCTACAGGCAAAGCAACCATTCTAAATACATATTCAGTTCATAAAAACCAGGGTTAAAATAAGAGTTTTGAGTGAAACCACACATTCCATTCACATGGAAAGGCAGTGGAAGCAAGCAGGTTAAGAATACAGGGAGACGAAACCAAAGCGTTCCTCATCAGTCCCACTGCCAGAGCATCAGGTAAGTACAGCCCCCCCTCCCTTATCTGCTGAGATGGTTGGTAAAAAGGGGGTTCCAAACGTGCTCACTCCTCGGGCTCCGTCACCGACAGCAGGGATGTGCCATGCACGTCCATGAGATCAAGTCCCCAGCAGCACCACTCCAAGCGAGGAGTCCCAGCACCAGAACACAGGCGTGAGCAAGTCAAGTGCTTTGCTTTAACACAACCAAAACCAAAAGGACTACACAAAGCACCATGCACATACACACTCGCTCTGCGCTGCTACTGCCTGAAGAACTGATAAGAGGCTGTTGGAAAAACCCCTTATTTTCAGGCTCTTTATTACAGAATTTGTCCACTGACAGGATCTAACTGCTAGGAATGTAGGTGGGAATACCATGTTACACTGCTGCTACGGAGGTAAGTCCAAGTTAGATTTAGACACCTGAGCACCATCAGATGTTTTCACTATTTAGGAATTATTTAACAAACATACAACTGCATCGTTCGGACCAATTGATAAATCACCACAACCAGCTACTCCACAGGCTTATTTGCACAGGAAAACAAGCTATGGAAAACTGAAGTTCCAAGTTAAACATCACTTCACATACTAACACAAATTCTCTGCCAATTCACCACCTTCCCTGCTCAAGCAACTCTCCCACCTGATTTCAAGTGGTCTCAAGAGCTTCCAGTGAGCAACCCATAACCACCTACAGCTGTCAGCAGTGATGGGTTTCCAGCCACCACCAGCTGCTGCTGGTCTTGGTAGAGATCCATTTGCAGTATCAAGCCAGAGTTAACCCACCACAGCCCCCAAACCACCTCTTTCTGGCATATTTCATCAGGTGTTAGCACAGGGAAGATCCACGGGGAAGGGGTCAGACTGGAGAGAGCTAAACACACCCTCTTAAAGAAGAGATGCTTGTGTAACTCTGACATGATTCTATCCAGCTTGGACTACACAGGCTCCAAGACACAAGATGTAATGGGGGATTCCTTCTACCCATTTAAGGAGGATCAGTGAGTGCCATCAGCTGGAGCTTTACTTCCTGAGGATGAATGCCGTGTCTACAACCCCAAAGAGAGTATTTGTTGCCCAGATCTGCTGAGCCAAACGGCTACAGGCGTTTCCTGTCCAAATCACCCAGACAAGGTACATCTGGCCGAGTTGTCCAACTACATTATTTTATAAAAAGCAAATAAGCTTTTAGGCACCCAACTCCTTCTGTAGATCAAACGAAAGCAGACAGCCACAGATCTAGATGCAAACTCAGTTGGGCAGCAAGGGCTGGAATTCGCTATTTCCATTTCAGCAGTAAGGAAAAGCAGTTCAATACAGAACTCTGCCTTTCTATGAGCTGCTGGCCTAATGGAATGTATCACTACCTATAACCCCTGCATTGCCTGAGCTACAAGGGCAATAAACAATTAGTAAGAATTGTCATCAGTCATCTCAAATACTACCTTCTCAACACACCCATTCCATAAGCTCATCAGTACCATCCCTTCTTACAAATATTCCAATGTTTACTTGCTTTAAACTTTTCCAAGTACACACTCACTGGGGATACATACACCTGCTACGACTTCAAAGCTGCCCAGCTCTACCTGCTAAACCCCAGTAGCACACAAGACTCTTCAACCAAGGGAGTGTGTGTCCCCCATACAAGTGCACACAAATCACTGCTGACCACTTCTCCAGCGCCTCCGCAGTTAAGCTGACAAAGCTTTCCAAAACCATTTGCTAGCAATGGAGTTTGCAATCCTGGCCCAGTTACTACGGCTCTTTTCCCTGCCACGTTTCATGGCCCAGTAGTGACAGAGCCAGACTCACTCTTGCACAAGAACTACTCCAGTTACAAAACCAACCCCCAAAGACCACAGCAGCTTTTTCAGCCAGAACATCACATTTTACTTAGCACAAGATGAATCACTGACAATTCTCCACCATGCACGTGCTAGTTATTTTTTCATCCCCCCAGACTCTGCATTTTCACATTCCTGCTCAAGTTCCCAATCTATCTCATGCCTTAGCATGTGGCTGGATCCCTGCACGGGGTCTGGCCACATCCATCACACAACAGCCCAGGGTCTCCTGTAACGTTTAGAAACCCAACCCTCTCTCAAATGCTCAGATTTTCTCATGACTTCCTATTTCATAATAAATCATAACAGATGATTCGGGTTAAGGAAATACCCAATGTTATCTTAACAACGTCATTAACTGGGGAGTTAGTAGTTTATTAACGCATTAGCAATTAGGAACAGAACCTTCCACCTGAATAAGCCTTTTACAGGTTTATAGTTTATGCTACCACAGAAGACAACTTCCAAGCTTCTATGGAGTTTGGTGGCAGGCTTTTTTGTTGTTGTGTTGGTGATTTTTGTTTTTTATAGTGTGTCTGTTCATGGTTGATTGCCTATTTGAACCAACAGCAGTGAGAGCAAGATTAGAACCCTCCCTCTGGAGTATGACTTCATCTTCCTCTTCCACTTCTCCCACTTGCTCTGCTTTCAAACATACGTCCCAAAAAATAATTTCCTCTCCTCACCTTCTCTCTGAGGACTTCAGCCCTTCAAGTTCACAAACTGCTCCCAATAACTTCCTGTTGACAGACTGGATCTTCCTTCCCAAAAGGAACCCAAGGAACTAGGTGAGCTTTTCACACACAGGTTACATGCTCTCTGTTCCGCTGTGTGTACACACCACTGTCAAAACGCAGCATCACTCCATTATCCAGTCTCTCCTCTCAGCTTTCCCCACCTTCCTGATCTTTCCCCCTTGGCAACAGCCCCTGAATCTTTTGCCAAAGCTCCTTCTAACTGCTACTCCTGCCCTATTCTTTCCAGGCTCTTTCAGAAGATTGTACTGATTAGTTACTGTAAACCTGGTAATTGCACCCAATGCAACCTTGAATAATCCATCCAACAGCCATTAGTTTTGGATAGACTGCACAGATTGCCACGTGTTGAACCTTCCTCCATCCCCAAAGCTGCTGTTCTAGACTCACACTGTTTTTCCTGGCAGAGATTAGCAAGCTGTAAGCTCAGAACACCTAGACTATCACAGATATTTTTCTTCCCTCTCCCCAAACTCTCCAGCCTGTGTTCACTGAGGTTATGGATATGAGCAGAACACAAAAGCACCAGGGAAAAACATAAAAAAGCAGCATTCCTTGTCCCAAGATAAAAAGCTAGAGCTAGTGACTGGACTAAGTTACTTTACCAGCTATCAAAAGGAACAAATTCTCAGTTCAGGAGAAAACCTTGATCTCAGTTTAGCAGTTGTGTTTCTAGTTATCATGCATCCAGATTATGGAAGCCAGTTTGTCTGACAACACAAATAGCATAATTGATTAACCATTATCTTGTATAACGTGAGTTTTGTTAACCCAATTCACTTTAATCATTAATTTAAATCATTTCTAGACTTTTAGCTACATCCATAAATTGATGAGGGCTGAAATTGAGTATGAAATTGAACTGAAGCATGATCCCTACTGCCTTTGCTACGTAACACAATTGTGTGGCAGCTTGGAAGGGACCGAGGAGCAGTCCTGTTTCTGAAGGCAGAGCTGTCACACCATCTGCACACCTTCAGCACCGCCAAGGAACGGCAAAGTTATTTCCAAGATGGTTACAGTTTCAAGAGTCTTTTTCACTAGTCATCATTTTAGTCTTTCTAAAAGGTATGAAGAGGTTGAGTGTAGGCAGCCGGAGCTGAGGAATGACACTGCATGCAACACTGAGGAAATAGATAAGGAAGTGGATAGCACAGTTCATGCAGCGAAAGAAGAGAGATGCAGGTCTGTGCTGATTGCCTTGACCATAGACAGAAGCTGACACTGACCTGGGGGCAGCTGAAGTCAAGGAACTACTTCCACTTCTGCTATACGAAGTAAAGGCATCATGACTCTCCTCTTTGATTTTAACTCTCTTTCTTTCTCTTGCGGGTTCAGTGACTTTCTGCATTGCTTGAAGACCTATATTTATTGGTGGTGCTTCAAGAGCTTGCTTTTTTGGAGAAGGATCGCTTTGCTCCAAGTCCATAGGAGTCATCTTGGTCTCTTCCTTACTTGGCAATTGAGTGACATCTTCTTTTACTGAAGTATTTTTGCTGTCCAAATATTCACAACTGGTGTCCACTGGAATCTTCTCCCTCTTCTTTTTAATTTTAGTGCCTTTAAATAATTCTAAGAAAAAAGGAACATACTTTCTGTACACAACTGATGCTGGAGTTGGCTTGTCCACCAACATGTTCATAATGAAACTAACTACAGAAGATTCCAGGTGACTGAATACCTTGGAATAATTCTTAATAGACAATTTACACTCCTTGCAGAATGCCCTTTCACATGATCTGCTCTCAGCATCCCAACAGAAGTTAGCTTGAAAACGAGACAAAAATCTTTCTCTCCATCCACTCTGCCTTTTTCCTGGGGATTTTAACTAGATGCTCTTAAGTACATGAATGAATTCCATT
This sequence comes from Jacana jacana, assembly GCA_013400555.1. Classification (NCBI taxonomy): domain Eukaryota; kingdom Metazoa; phylum Chordata; class Aves; order Charadriiformes; family Jacanidae; genus Jacana; species Jacana jacana. Next base: position 3,697 of record VZTM01025138.1, on the reverse strand, counting down.
ATTTTGTTTCCAGTTTGAAGGCTGCTGAGGTACATTTCCACAAATACAATTCTTAAAATTAAATCCTTTGGGTATGGGCAAGTTCCAGAACCAAATTCACTCATCTGCTTCCCCATTCATTCTCTTCCTCCACAGGCTACAACTCCCTTGGTTCTACCTACACCCAGGTATCAGCTGTTTTTCAGCTGGGCCTTTATTATCAAAACTTAATCCAAATTAACTTGAGCTACAAAACAGTTTTCCCACTAAATGCTTTGCAGTTAATAACAAAGCTCACATCAGCTGCCTACGTTCAGAAAGCTGATACTTATCAACATTAAAACCGTTACAAAAAGCACCTCCTGAGAATTTGTCCCCACCTGCTTCCCTGTGGTGGTCTGCCTGTGCTTGTGAAGCCTCTCAACACTAGGATTTGTACTTATGTCTTCTGAAATACCATGAGTACACACACTGAAGTAAGGTCCTTCACCAAGGTAGGGCTTCACTCTTTCGGTTCAGCTTTTTTTTCCACCAGGTTATTGTCAAAAAAGCAGCCATTTACCTATTAGTTTAAACCTGGAACTAACCCAATGCCTTCCTGTTACAGGTCACTAAAGGCTGAGAAGACCAGATTTATTTCCCCCCATCCCCACCCAGTATGGAAAAGTACTGTTTACCTTCAGGTTCGTATTTCAGTTTTAGCTCATCCAGCATAACTCGCAAGTTCATGTTCTCACTCTGACAGGCTTGCAAATGCCTCTCATTGGTGAAGAGTTTCCTTTCCACTTCCAGAACCCTTTGGCTCTCGTACAGAGCTTTCATCCGCTGCAAGGATAGTTCATTTTTCAAGGTTTCTGTTTCCTTGCTGGGGTGGGAGGAAAAATATGGACAGTTACTCAGACTTGCTTTCTCTTGGGTTTGGGTTTTGTTTGGGGGGGGTTATTAAAAAACAAAACAAACAAAGCAGCAGATAGAAAGTCAACTAAGCATTCAGCAACTTCACAACATCTGTATTACTGCACTAGTAGGATGTGAAAGAGGCCCTTTCTAGTACAGTGAAAGTTTTCAGTTGAACTTGACGTAGAGCAGTGACAGAAGGTTTGTTAAAAACAGAGCTGTGTGCTGACCAAGGCACATACACATCCATAACTGCTTTGAGAAACCTTCCCTAGCCTACAAACTGACTCCTTCATTGGCATTTTTTTTAGCCAGTGCATAAATTAACGTAACTACTTCTACAACTGACAATACAAGCTTTGCACAAAGGTGTTACTCTGAGTGAACAACACAAAACCAATTCTGCTAATGCTCAGTGTGTGTTCTCGCCTGTTTTAGAGGCCATTAACTTCCACATCGTGAGCACTGAATCCCTGTTCCTCAGCAATTGCTCCAGAGTTGCCTCCGGAGTTCCCTCAGCAGATCACTGCCTCCAGCTGCAAGCGCAACCCTCTCATCTGTGGGCTTAAAATGATTCTGAGGCCAAACACTATGGACTTTCTGATAAATAGATATGGAATTCACTAGCCAAAGTACACATCTCAACTAAGTAGTCCAGTAAAACGTTTCAAGTGCTATTATCTGACTCTCTAAAAAGAGAGGAGAAATAAATATACACAGCCTATGGACTTTAAGAAGCTTCATACAGTTCCCTTACAGGTTAACTATTTTTTTAAGTTCAATTATCTGGCATCTAGGAGCATTAACAACATTTCTAGAAGAAAGCAACCATAATATAATAGTTCTACTGCTATCTTTTACAACACTAAGTCAAATGACAGACAAAACAACTCTGTCCTAAGACAGGATGGTTCCACAACAGTAGAAATCCCCACACCGGGTTGGTGGACTACATACAAACACACACAAAGAAGGAAAATAAACCCAAAAAGCTAGAAGATAACTAGAACTACAACTGACTTCTGGGCCTCAGACCATTAAGTACCTACTTTGAGTTGTCAAGTTTCATCTGCAGTAAATCAGCATAGTAACCATCTTCAGACTCTCCTCCCTTTGAGCTACTACTGGCTTTGGATTCTTCCATATTCTCATATAAAGTCTGAAAAAGAACAAGTGTCAGATTGTCAAATAACAGCCTTTCAGAAGCACATCAGCTTAGTCCTTAAGTGAAATTCTCCATCCCATTCCTAGAGAAGCCTCATCATCGCATTTTAAATACAAGAGAGCTCAGTTGCTCTGAGTACTTCCTCATTTGTTAAAATGTCAAATTCCACTGAAACCAACAGTTCTCTCTTACTGAAAGAAATAAAAGGGCAAGTTACTTCTACTCCAGGTTTTCCAATAGCATTGCACAACATATATCCTAATTTTTACTTGAAAATATAGGATATTTACTTAGTCCACAGGGAATTTGTTTCAGTCTTTAATTTTAGGCTTCACAGCTGGACCCCAAAAGTAAGGCATAAAAGCCATGTTAGTCAACAATCAAAATCTCAGTCAATTACACCTTTAGCTGACAGAGTTGGCTCACAGTTGAGATGCCATAAATGCAATAAATTTCCTATAAAATGCATCAGTAGCATGTGAGATTCTGAGGGTTTGGTTTTGTGGTTTTTTCCAAGCAAGCAGAACTCAGATTTAACACCATCTCCCAGATGTCAAAGGCTTCTGTCAGATGCTGACTGCAGGTATTTTTGATGATTACTTGAATCATTATTTAATTTCTTGATGCTACACATTTATGGCATAGAAACTGAAATAAGTACTGATCAAGCTCACCCACATGACCAAACCAGCAAAGCAATCACGCCGTCTCCATCGCTTCTTGAAATGGGTTAAGCCTAGCTTTATGCCACTTGTGGTAAATGCAGAACAGAGGCCCCTGGAAAGCATAATCCTACTGCATAAGCTAATAGCCTAAGTTTACAGTCCAAAGCTGTCATAAGAAAGGGCCAAACCAGCCCGGAAGTACATAAGGAAGTAAAAAAGGCTGCAGTTTTTCACTCTGTACACACGTTACAGTAGTGCAGCCATTTATTTCTCACCTCCAAAATACCAACAAGATGCCATCAAGTTGCAAAAGAGGACCGAAGAAATTGCTCTACATGGAAAATTGAGCAATTCAGTTTTCTAGAAAAGAGCACACTTCCACTGCAAGGTTCAGACACTTCATAGAAATAAATATCCAAGAACCCAATATAGCTGAGAGACTAAAAAGCGATAAAGCCCAAGTACATGCAGTAAAAACCTGAAATGGTTATGTCTTCCGAGAGGCAAATCAGATCTGTCATAGCTCACTGAACTTTGACCAAATAATTGAATTCAAACACTACAGGTAATTATGTAAAATATGAAGGAGATGCACGCAGGAACCCAGAAAAAAATGTTTCACCAAACTGGGGATTGGATAGTGTGGAATTCTCTGCTTCTCTGAACTTCTGAAGTGTATGTTCTCTGGCTGTAAAATGGAACTTTGGTCAAATGAAGGTATGAGTANAAAATGGAACTTTGGTCAAATGAAGGTATGAGTAGCCTTTTTAAACCTGAGCATGGACTTCAGGCAGTTCTCATAATGCGTTTTATTCTCATGTCTTAGCTTCTGATCGTGACTTTTCCATGTAATCACAGACCACATACCTTAAATTTTTCTAGCTGCCTCACTTTCATAAGAAGATCTTCTATCTCGCCGTTCTTTTGTTCTAACATTGACTGTAAGCGTTCCAGTTGCTCAAATTCTGCCTGAGAGCCTTTCATCTGTAGC
>VZTM01025137.1:27999-51299 GCA_013400555.1 Jacana jacana | reverse complement strand
TTTTTTTTTTTTGAGGACCTTGATCTCATGTGCTCGTCATGTGCACTTACTGTTTTGGAAAAAAGATATTTCCCTTCACTTATAGATTCTACAGTAAAGTAGTGATCAAGAGTATTGACGAGTCAGCTCAGACTTGAGAAACTTAATGGCATTATGTGATGAAAGCAATGAAATAATGTAAGCAGTCTGGGGCTGTTTGACTTAGACATGCTATACTTCTGATGCATATCCTTCTGCAAGTAACTACACATAGAAGTCATGCTAGTGTGGCATCTTGTGCATGTAGCATTAAAAAAATTATGCACGGGGCTAAGGTCACCCTTTGTAGCATAGTCGTCAAATCCTTTGGTGCATATTGTGCCTTTTTTGGGCTATGTGAGTTGTTAGGTGTCAAAATTAAAGCAACCCTAACCCCCTCAGTCCTTGCAGAATCTGTGCTGCGTTTGTGAACTTGAAGCCCAACTGATCAAGATTGTTCCTCAATGATGACTTGTGTCCTCAATGTTCCTCAAAAGATGACTTCAGTTAAAAATGGAGTAGTTTTGAAGCATTAACCTAGTATTTCGTTGCAAGTTCAGTTAATACTAGTGAGATGCTACAAAGCTGCATATTGCTTTTTATCTAAAGGGAAATTAATGGATTGCTCTGTAGAAAACTTTGCAGAAAACTATGAAACTTGTTGATATTCTAGATACAATCTTCATCTAGTATTTGTGATAATAGAATATCATACACAGTACTGTTGTGATTTCAAATACTCGATTTATTCAGAACATCCGTATTGTTTCAAAAATGTAAAGCCACATCATTGGTAGTTTACAGATATGCTAATTTTGCCAAGAGTTGCCAAGAAGTAGTTGACAGTTTGGACCAAGGATTGCTGTGGTTGCTATGTGCAAAAGCCTAGAACAAGCCAGCGGGAAATAATACCAGGGTGGGAAAGTATTGCTATGGTTACAGAGTATTTTCTTTAAAGGAGAGGTGGATAACACAGCAAGAATCTCTGAACTTAGGTAGTACTGTATTATACAAGAAGCAAAAAGAATGAAAGATATAATAATTGTCATGTGCTCTTAATGGCATTTTGTTAGTTTCCAGCAAAGAGGGATTTAATTAAAGTAGGAATAATTTGTGGAAGCTTTGTTAGAAAAATATACTTAGCTTTTATTTAGTAAAAGTGGAATGCCATATTTTTTGCATATTTTGGCTGTCTCTTTGTTTTTTAAAACAAAGATAATTTTTTTTTTTGTCAAGTGGATTAAGACTTCTTCTAAAAAGAATAAAAGTGCAGTTATACCCAAATAATTTAATTCATGTGAACTTTTAAGTCAATTTTCCAGTACATTGCAAACTGTAAAAAAACCTACATTTACAAAAATGCACATAACACACAATAATTACAAAATACAATAAAAACTGTAATAAATAATAAAAACCTGCTTAAGATGGCTATTTCAACTGAGATCAAAGAATCTCTTTAAGATAATCTTACAGCTTTGGAGAAATCCTGACTTATGCAGCAGATACTATAAGGTTGACTGTGAAGTAGAAATTTGGGAAGGAATGGCCTTGACTGGGACTGATTATACTGGGGCTGGAGTTCATCTGAATAAGAATACTGAGGCAAGAGAGTCTTGCTCGCTCAAGAGAGAAGTCTAGGACGAAGACCTGAGATGGAGAAGAAGCAAGGGAACTGATCAACTGGGGGGGAGATGGGGGATGGACAACTGAGCAGGGAGAACAGAGAATTTAAGCAAGAAGTCCCAAGAGGAATATAGGAACTGGGATTTGGAAGCCTGATGGTCTTGAGACTGATATGAAATGAGGAACTGGAGACCATCAAAGAGCATAACAGTGCTGAGGATCAGTGCTTAGAAGTTTAAGAGTAAATGAAGAACAATTCTTGTCAGGAAAAAATNAGACTGATATGAAATGAGGAACTGGAGACCATCAAAGAGCATAACAGTGCTGAGGATCAGTGCTTAGAAGTTTAAGAGTAAATGAAGAACAATTCTTGTAAGGAAAAAATGAAGGGTGTAAAAGTCATCAAGACTGAGGAACCTGGGTACGCTGCTCTCTGCCTTGAAGATCCAAAGAAAAGCATGGCATGCCATGTTTTTTCTTATTTGTCAGATGCCATTTGAATCATTGTCAAAATAATGGCTCATAAAAGAAAGCATCTTACTGCTATGGCTACTCTCTCCATTAGTACAAATGATAGAGGTCTGTAGTATGGATCCAACCCTTCCAATCTGGTCAGGCCACTTTTCTATGAAAGTATTTGTTCCACTTTTTTGTTTGTTTTGTTTTTATTTTCCCATGGGCTTTAAAATATACTGGAAGAAAACAAAACAAAACAAAAACCAAGCCCTGAGCATTGAATAATAAGACAGTAAAATCAGGTGCTAAAACTTAACCAAGTTTGGAACTAGCTTTGGCAATGCTGTCTTAGCTCACTGTAATTCTGACTGTATAGTCATTCATGTAAGGCTTATTTCAAGAGACTTCTTCCACTTACAAGTTCAGATAGATTTGCCTGGGGCTGCATCAAATTTGATAGCTACAGACCCTGAAAGATGTCTGGTTAATGAGAAAAATTTGCAAAACAAAAATGATTTAAGGGATTGGCAACTGAGTGGTGCTCTGGGACTTTCTTCCGGCTTCTTTCACAGAGGTCTGGAAGACATCCTCCATTGAGTCCTTCACTGCTGTTGAAAAGCTGGTTTCCTTACTCATTTATGCTGTTTTCAGTTTCTGACTGCTTGATTGTTGGCAGTGCTGAGCAGTCTTTTCCTTCAGTGAGGTCAGTGGTAGGTGCATTTTGAAGATCTCTGACTCCTGGCTGTTGACAGTGTAATCAGAGATGATTGCCCACTGGCCAAGAACCATTGGAGTGTCTTGCTTTATGGATAGTTAAGGTGGTTTTGAAGCAGCTGCTGAATGATTGCAGTTTACAGCTCAGACTGTTGGAGAACCTGGCACCATTTCTCATTTTCTTTGCTATAGCTTAAATTCAGTGACTACAGCCAGTGGTACTCTAAGCCTTACTTTCTTAACGCCTCAGTTCCCCAGGTGTGAAATGAAGATAATTCTTGTTCCTTTTTTTCATAGGAAGATGATGCTTATAAATATTATGGAAGTATTTTCTACAACATGCATATAGTGGTATACATAGAATCATAGAATGGTTAGAGTTGGAAGGGACCTTTAAGATCATTGTGTTGCCACCCCCCTGCTATGGGCAGGGATGCCTCCTGCTACAGCAGGTTGCTCAAAGCCCCGTCCACCCTGGCCTTAAACACTTCCAGGGATGGGGCATCCACAGCTTCTCTGGGCAACCTGTTCCAGTGCCTCACCACACTCACAGGCAGGAATTTCTTTCTGGTATCTAATCTAAATCTCCACTTTTCTAATTTACCCCTTGTCCTGTCACTACACTTCTGACAAAGAGTCCCTCTCCGGCTCTCTTGTAGGCTCCCTTCAGATACTGGAAGGCTGCTGTAAGGTCTCCCTGCAGCCTTCTCTTCTCTAGGCTGAACAATCCCAGCTCCCTCAGCTGGTCTTCGTAGAAGAGGTGCTCCATCCCNAGATGACATCTGTTGCTCTGCCCTTGTCTACCAAGTTTGCGGCAGCATCGTAGAAGGCCACCAAATTTGTTGGGCGTGGTTTGCCCTTAGTGAAGTCATGTGGGCTGTCTCAAATCACCTCTTTGTTTTCCTTGTGCCTTAGCAGAGATTCCAAGAGGATCTGCTCCATGATCTTGCCAGGCACAGAGGTGAGACTGACCTGCCTATATATAGTTCCCTGGGTCTTCTTTTTTTCCTGATTTGAGTACTGGGGTAATGTTCCCCTTTTCCCAGTCAGTGGGAACCTCACCAGATTGCCACGATTTCTCAGATATGATGGAAAGTGGCTTAGCAACTTCATCCACCAGCTCCCTCAGGACCCGTCGATAGATTTTGTTGGGTCCCATGGACTTCAGGTTCCTTAGGTGGTTCCAAACCTGATCTTTTCATACTGTGGGCAGTTCTTCTTTCTCAGAGCCCCTGTTTTTACTTTCCGTGACTTGGGCAGTGTGGTTTGAGCTCTTGCTGGTGAAGACTGAGGCAAAAAAAATCATTCAGTAGCTCAGCCTTGTCCATATTCTGGGTGGCCAGGTCTCCCATTTCCTTCCAGAGAGGGCCCACAGCTTCCTTAGTGTTGCCTTTGTCCCTGACATTTCTCTAGAAGTTTTTCTTACTGTATTTCATGTCCCTGGCTAGATTGTGCTCTGTCTGGACTTTTGCTTGTCTGATCTGGCCACTTGGACAGTTTCTCTATATTCCACCCAGTCTACCTGTCCTTGCTTCCACCCTCTATAGGCCTCCTTTTTAGTCTTGAGCCCATCCAGCAATTCCTTTGTCATCCACACAGGCCTTCTGGTTATTTTGCCTGAATTCTTCTTTGGGGAGATGCACATCTCCTGAGCTTGGAGGCGGTGATCCTTTAATAATAACCAGCTTTCTTGGGCCGCTCTCCCCCGATGTTCTTTTTCCCATGCCACGCTGCCAATCAGGTCTCTTAGGAGTCCAAAGTTTGCTCTCCTGAAATCCAAGGTAGCGAGCTTGCTGCACACCCTCCTCGCTGCCCTAAGAATCTTGAATTCTACCATTCTACCAACATCAACTCATGAAGAAATTTGTACTCTCTGTCTCAAAGCTGGAGCTGAATAGGATACAGCAGGAAAGTCTATGGCCATGTGGTGAATGGCAGAGTAAATCGAAAATATGGTTTTGCTCATTGAGTAAACAGCTCACGATCTTGCTCACTGAAGGACACGGACCTCTAAAAGAAAAATAACCCTGTTTTGAGCAATAACTGAGGATTGTTATCATGGTATGTGCCCACATAAAAGAAGACAGACTTAAGGTTGCAGAGGTGTCCTTCAGTCTTGCCCTATCTGCCTTCTGACTGCTTAGCTTTACACCGTAGAAGTACTAGAATTTTGCAGACCTGTATGCCTTTATACCTTATTAATGTTTTCAGAAAAACATTAAATAACTGGGAATACTAATTTAATGTTTACCTGATACAGCTTATTTAAAAGAGTCCTTAAAAGGAGCTCATCAGGCCAGTCCATGTGTACCTCCCTCTGGCTAACAACCTGAAAGATGGATTTAGAAGGGGATTGAGATAATCTCTGAAAAATCATGAATTTTGATCCTGTTGTTAGGTGCAATGGAAGACTAGCATAACTGAACTTTACATTTGGTAGGAGTGAAAACTCATCTTCCTTCTCTCCATCCTGTTCTCCCTCTACACCCTTGCTTGAAAGATAGCTTTCATTCTGTTTGCCAAGGTCCTCCCCTTCTTTTGTTTTGTGATTCTCAAATTAAACTGGTCTTGGTTTAACTAGTGACATGCTATTGAAAAAGTTAGGCTTCTAGCCATGAAAACTGTGAACAGGCTATTTGAATTTTAATTAACGCTTCACATTTGTAGAGGATAAGTTTTTGAAATAAGCTGTTGAAACTTTTTAAAGACCAGATAACTTCAACTCTCTTTTCTTTTTTTTTTTTTAAAGACTTTTTTTTCATATTGTGTAACATTCCTTAATTTTTTGATACAGCACCAGTAAAAGCAAGTGGAGGTCTTGTGCAGAACATCACTGCTTATTAATAACAGCATTGAAGCTGCCTAAGACAGCTTGGTCTAGCCAGTCTAGAGAGTAGGGTGCTTGATTGCTGGTCATCAGTCTGTGTATATGCTGTTAGGCTTTGATGTCCTGAATAATCTTGGTGAGATAACACTGAACAAGAACAATAGATAGTGAGCCGCTGAAATCCTCCACCTCCTCTTCTACTGGGAACGATAAAATAGTTTGGGTTGGAAAAAACCTTAAAGATTATCTTGTTCCAATGGGCAGGTACACCTCTCACTAGACCAGGTTGCTCAAAGCCCCATCCAGCCTGGTCTTGAACACTTACAGGCAAGGAACATCCCCAACTTCTCTGGACAATCTGTTCCAGTGTCTCGCCACAGTCACAGTAAAGAATGTCTTCCTAATATCTAATCTAAATCTCCCCTCTTTCAGTTTAAAACCATTGGCCCTTATCGTTCCACTCCCGGATGAGCAGTCACTCCCTATCTCTCCTGTAGGCCCTCTTTAGATACTGGAATGCCACTATAAGGTTTTCTGGAGCCTTCTCTTCTCCAGGTTGAAGAGCCCCAACTCTCTCAGCCTGTCTTCATAGGAGAGGTACTTCAGCCCTCTGATCATTTTCATGGCCCTTCGCTGAACTCATTCCAACAGGTCCATGTCTTTCCTGTGCTGAGGACCCCAGAGTTGGACGCAGTACTCCAGGTGGGGTCTCATGGAAGCAGAGTAGAGGAGCAGAATCATCACTTCCTCGACCTGCTGGCCACTCTGCTGGGGATGCAGCCCAGGATGTAGTTGGCTTTCTAGGCTGTAAGCACACATTGCAGGGTCATGTTGAGCTTCTCATCCACCACGGCAGGACTTTTAATTTTGAGTATAATCATTGCTTGATATTTTATAACAATATACTATTATGCTGAAAAATACTGAGCAGGTGTTCCTACAGACAAATATTCTTCCTGGTTCTGTATATATGGAAAAAATACTCACTTGCATAGGAACAGTCCAGGTACAAAAAAGATATTTTGTCCTCCTGTTTGTGTGCTTACATACAGCTGCTGAACGAGATTATTCACAGGCATGTCACGTAATAGGCATTAAGCCCCAAAAGGAGGCTTTAAGGATACCCATTCATGCTGCAATCACAAAATTAGTATTGTTTATCAAACAGAAGATCACAATACCGAGAGCCTGAAACTACAGCATGCCATGATAACACCACAGAAGAAATGAGAGTAATCATTGCTACTGTGTCCCTTGGATGGACTTTCTGAGGAAGGAGAGTACATGCCAATATACTTGGGTTGCTGCTAGTCCCTGAGGAATCAGTTCAGAGCTCCAATATCCATGCGCCTCTCTGAGGCAAGCGATCAAGTGTGTATTTTCCTTTGATGTGTTGATCTAGAGCAGCTTTTAATTGCTTTTGTACTGTATTTTTTTAATTGCAATGTACTGATGGTAAAGAAAAAAATATTTGAGGATACCTTTCCCTTTCCTTTTTTTTTTCTCTTTTTTCCTCATTTTTTTTTAATTTGAAGAGGTCATAGGTCTATAAATATTTCAGAGTGTGAAATAGGAATGAAAATAAGGGGAACACTGGAAAAGATGTGAGGAAAATCTAAGCACTGGCCATGTGATTATTTTTGTGTGACAGATTCTATGAAACTTCATTGGTGATAGGTCCCTGTTAGGCTTTGGCTGATTTGCTTCTACTGCCAGTATCTGAAGGGTTCTTTGTGAACTTTGCGCTATAAGAAAAGACACTAGTTCTCCTAGTTTGTGTCTCCTTTTATGTAATAGTCAGATGGCCTAGGTTTGCCCCAGTTCCTTGTTGAATTATAAGTAGTTTCTAGTTTATTGCTGAACATAATTGCTCTTGCTTTTGGACAGACAATGTAAACACTTGTGTGAATAAAGAGATTTTATTGTCTTTTATGAAGGGAAGAGTTACTGCAGAAGGGAGGAAAGGAGGAAGTTGGTTGCAAATTGAAGCACAAAGCTCGAATCAAGAAGTTCTTATTCCCTATTGCTCTTGAGTTATGCCTTCACTGGACTGTTTTGTTGATTAAGAGCAACTGAATGTCACTTTCCACATGCATCTCATGCAACTTTTTAAACTAGCCACATTGTCATTTAGGTGCTTAGGGTGAGTTTTGGTTGCTCACACACCATTGTCCACTCTTTGAGGTGCTGCAATCCCAGCCACAGTGTCCCAGGCATTTACAGTTTTGGTGCAGATCTTGAGCTCTTTAAAGTTTGGAGGAATGGCTGCTAGAGGCCAGGGGAGGCACAGCACCAGGGACCTGGACTGGAGGAACTGAATCACACCCACAAAATCTGAAGAGGGTTTGTTGTTAGCATTCTTGTATCAGGGAAGTTGTCTGTTCTGTAACTAGCTAGCCTTTTTAGCAGCAAGTTGTCTGATAACAAGACCCAAAAGAAAACATTTTCTGTTCTCTTTAGTTACTTGTGATAGTTTGACGCTCCAGAGACAGCAATGGAATGCTACTAGTTCGTCAGTCAAACTCAGAGACTGCTCTGGTTGATTCCATTATGTTTAAAAGCACCATGAGATCTTCCTGGAAATGTATACCTGAACACCTCTACTACTTTTAATTCTGTAAATATTTTACTTTTTTCTCTTTGAGCTCTCTATTCTAAGCCCACTCTCCCAAAACGTGGAAATAAGACACAGAAAGTGTCAAAGTATCAAAAATGAACTGTCACTAAAATCTTACATCTTCTACTCCAGGGAATAACTCTGGGATTTGAGAGAGAGAAGGGGAGTGTAATGAGCCTGAGGGATTCCTCGTCAAGGAGGGAAGGAAAGTAAAACCTCTTTCATGAAGTCCAGCCTGTGGCTGAAAGTAAGAAGTAATGGTGTTAATTAAAGCAGTGTGCGCTTTAGTCAAAGTATGCAACTTTTCATAACCTCTTAAAAGATCTGTACGTCTCAAAGACCTACACAAGCAAGCGCCAAGTCTGCACCTGGGGAGGAACAAGCCCATGCACCAGTACACGGTGGGGGCTGCCTGGCTGGAAAGGAGTTTAGCAGAAAAAGCTCAGGAGTTCTGGTGAGCACCAAGATGAAGATTAGCCAGTAATGTGCCCTTGCCTTGAAGATGAGTGGCGGTATCATGGGTTGCATTAAGTGCTGCTCCTCTTCTCAGCACTGGTGAGGCCACACCTGGTGTGCCAGATCCAGTTCTGGGCTCCTTAGTACAAGAGAAAGATGTGGAGCTACTGGAGAGGGTCGAGTGAAGGGCCACTAAGATGATGAAGGGGCTGAAGCATCTCTCCTGTGAGCAAAGGTAGAGAGCTAGGATTGTTCAGCCTGGAAAGGAAAGGCTTAGGGGGGATCTCATCAAAGCATTCAACACTTGAAGGGAGAGCGCAATGAGGGCAAAGCCAGGCAAGAGGCAGGACACAGAGGCAACGAGCCCAAGCTGAAACACAGGAGGCTCCATCTGAATATCAGGAAACACTTTTTCCACTGTGAGGGCAACTGACTGCTGGCACAGGTTGCCTAGAGAGCTTGTGGAGCCTCCAGCCTTGGAGGTATTCAAAAGCTGCCTGGACCAAATCCTCACAAGTGCACTCTGGGGGTCTTGATTGAGCAGGGAGGTTGGACCAGATGACCTCCAGAGGTCCTGTCCAAGCTCACGCATTCTGTGATCTTGTAGTTGTGGTGAGATGCCTCCTCTACTCTATTTCTTTAACAATTAAGAAAGTAAAAAATACCATTCTGCTTCCCTTCACTACTGCTACGTCTGCTAATGTTTATTTAGCCATCTTTTAAATTTATTTTTAATTAATAGCATTAATTTATGTTAATGTCTAAAAGTTAGTATTTCTTTTAAAAGCCATAGTTAATTGTTCGACTGTTGCTCTGTAATACTGAAAGGTCTGTGAATATTTCCTGAGTTTGTGCTGCGTTGTACTGTCTACATGGCTCTGATGCTTGTTCATACAATTAAATGACAGCTAGTACGGCAGAGCACCACTGCTCTGTAGAACAGAACTACTCAATTTATAAACTCTTAGAAAAACAACTATGATTGGAGGCAAAACAAATATAAAAACTCTCAAAATATATCTAAGCTTGTAGATACAGATTTGTATGTGCTGTCTGACCAGACTTTTGGCATGCTGTGATCAGATGGATTATTATTCCTGGATAATGAGACAGTTCTTTTCCTTCTGATTTCTTTAATTTTTTTCTTTTGCACTTGATTGTTACCTTACCTTTACTTTGATGTGTATTTATATATAATTCCATTCATTCTTGCTTAGGACCGTAATGTATTTTCAAGACAGTCATACATACTGAAAAATGCACCAATCTGCTTGTTACTCCAAAGTCTCCTTTCATACAACACTACTGCTCTCTTTCCCCACCCAACTTTCCTTCCTTGTCTAAGTAGCAAAAGAAGTCCTTCCTGCAATTGGAAATTTTGTCCTGCTCATGGATATTAAGCCTTTTTGCTCCCTTTATATTTTTACCTATCTCCAGGCAGAAGTAGTGGTAATCTTTCTCTTCTGACAGTGTTTTCTCTGAAATAATTTATTTGATACTATTTGTTCGCCAGTGCACCTGTGTTTAGGTAGTAACTCAGTAGTCTGGACGTCCTGGTGAAGGTTGCTAGTTTGGTGGACATGCTCATGCTAGTTTACGTTGACAGAATTATTCCTTCACGTTGATCCAAGACAATTATTTTGAAGAAGATAAACTTTGAAATTTTCAGAACTTTTCTCTTTTTTAACTGTTTTTTTTTGGCACAATTTTTTTAAAAAAAGTGAACTCATGCCATCTTGGAAAGAGCTTTCATAAGGATTTTGTGTTTTTTCCTCTTCTTTCTTGCATCTACAAGTTGTCAAACCATTAATGGTCATTTGTGCTGAAATAGTCTATTGGTTACAGTAAACCTGCATGCTGTGAGCTATGCTATATTCATCATATCAAGCAGCTGAGTGTGGGTTTTTTTGTGTTTGTTTTATAGTTCAGTTCTCCTCACAGTTCCTTGGGGACTGCAAACTAAAAATATGTTTAACTGTACAGATTGTTCTAGTTGTTAAAGAGCATTTCCTTATTCCTGTAAGGGCTTGCTGTGGGAGCAGCTCTGAGTTGACTGAAGGGCAAATTTTTGGCACAACAAGAGCCTTCCATCTAATACCAAACCGGAAGACCATCTTTCTCAAATAGATGCTATTGGAGTAAAAATAATAGTCCGTATGAGAATTAGATATTTGAAAGTCAGAGTCAGAGAAATGGTAGCCAAGACTCTGCAAACAGGCTGACTGATTTAAAAATAAAAAGCCCAGGAGCACTGGTAACTTGATGTGACAGTATCTGGTCTTGCAAAATTACAGCTAATATTAGGATTCCACCCATAATCTTCTACCTTGGGAACATGTTTTTGTATCTCAGTATTAATAGGCTTGCTACCTCATAATCAGTGAACTCATTGCAGCAATAGCCTTGGAATAAGAATTGCATTTGAGTTCATTCCAACAGTGCAAGACAGTTGTAAACCTATGAGACCCACTTACGTAACTATGTTTAGGGTGGCTTTTGCTTTAGTTGATCCCTTTAGCAAACTGACTTAGAGATGCAGTTTTGTGAATTTCTCTGTTTTTTAAGAACTAGATGTTGCTTCAAATGAAAGCTGAGAACTTTGTTGATGTTAGTGTACCGAATTTCAATATCTTGAAAAGTTTGAAAGTCTATGTTAGAAATAAATCTCTTTGCAGGCACAGTATGTGCTTTTCCTGAAGCAGTGAAACATGCAGAAGTACTTTGCTATTGTAACATGAATTGCTCATGAGGTTACTCATAACCTAAGTTTGTAAATTATTCTGATGGAAAGTTGGGCTAGTGGATCACATTGTTTCCCTATCCCTGCAGAAAATACCTGTGCACCCCAGGGTTCATTTTACTGCGTTAAAACCTGCAGAATTATTGAACCTTATGCTGCTTGTCAGTATAAAGCAAGGAAGTTAGCCATCTCATTAAATTTTGACTGGTAACCAGGGGATTGGCGGCCTCAGTCAACTTGCCTCAGTCTACAAGCCTTCCTATGTGACTATAATTTAGTTTTCTTGAAGCCTTATGTTCTGCACCTATGAACAGGAGACTAGTTCTGCAAGTACTCGCTAATGAAGCCTTTTAATTCCTGAGCATGTTCATGATGCTTTTGGGATCCTGAAAGGGAATGTACCAGATAAAGGCAAAGGACAGATTGCCATGTTCTCCCTTTTCAAGATTTAGAAGCGCAAATTGGAAAAGCCTCTTGAAGTTTGAAGTCCTGTTTCCTTAATATATCCATCGTCAAACATAAACACTTTCTTTTTTTTTTCCTTTCTCTTTGGCTCACTTTTCAGTTTTCATTTTTTACTCAGGAAAATCTTCTAAAACCGGTCCATGTGTTCCTGCTAACTACTACTCTATACCATTTTAGAAAAATTAAGAATAATTAAGTAGTTAGAGCAACTGGGCGGTAAAAGGGGTAGCTTTTGGACAATTCATTAAATAGTCGGTGCCTTTTAATGGTAGGGTACTCCCTCTGCTCATGAATTATTCATTTTAATGCCTTTGTTATAATGGCGACAGTGTTCAGTCTCTGAAGCAGTTCTGGATAGCCTTCCTCTGCTGAAATACCACACAGCAGCAGCTACCATTTGTTTTATAGACTAATGCATGGAAGTCAATAACATAGTGAGTAAATGTATTTTCATGATCAAGAAAAGGAGAAATGGGGAAGAATAACAATAATATAACTAGGAGGGTCTGTTTTGTTGAAGGGTTCAGTTTGTTTACTTTTCTGGGAACTATTTAGGGAAATAATTTTAAATAAATATTTTTACAGATTATTGTGTTTAGTATTAGATGCAAATTATACCCAAAATGAAAATAGCTATTCGTGTCTCTGCTCTGTATAGCAATGTGCAACAACGGCAGTTTAAAAACACTCGCTGTACGTGAACACATCAATTTTTTTTCTTAAAACTAATGTTTAAAGGTCTCTGTGAAACACTTTTTTAGGATGAAACATAACATAACCACATAACCCACACAGAAAATGTATCTGAGTCATGTGCGTACAGAAATAAAAGTTTCTTTGTGGTATCTAGTATCAGTCTTTCATTAAAGCATGGACTTTCCTAAAGAGAAATTCCAGCGCAGACGGTTAAGGGTTCTCCCCCTTCTTCCCCCCCTGCCGCTTCCCTACCCTTTTCTGACGCTGACTTAAGCCCCTGAGCCTGGCAGGGTGCATTAGGGACAGTCCCCTCGAAGAGCGGGGAATTCAGGGCTGGAGACTCCGTGGTGCTGGTTTCAGTGGACAGAAGCATGCGCTCCAGTACCGTGCACGCTCGCTTGTTCTCTCTGATCTGATTTAAAAAGGGGTGTTTTCTACTCAGCTGTGTATACGTACTCCTAAAACGCCTTCAAGCAATAGATTAGTGCGCCGGGGGGGCGGGGTGGGGGGGGGACGACGGACGGAAGCAGTGAGCAGATAGATGAGCGATTAGGTCATTTGGATTAGGACAGAGGGTTTTTTACACTCAACTCGCTTCTCATTCCTTGCTGATCAGATTCTCCGCGTACACGGAGGGTTGAAACTGCGTAAGTAGAGAAAAGAAAAGTCCATAGATGGATATAGTTGCAGAACTATAAGGAGCACTGAAGAAGAGAAAAGTCTGAAATGAAAGTAGATGTGGTTTCGGGGAATCTGAATCATGCAGTATTACTTTCACTTTTTCTAGGCTTGTATTTCCTATGAACAAACCATCGGGGAGATACAAGTTCTGATTTAGATAATGTCTTGCAGTCTTTGGAATAACACATTCTGCTGGAGGGGGAGTCCTTTTGGCAAAGGTCGCGCTCCACGAGTGGAGAGCTTTCCCTGCTGCCCACATCCACATTGTTTCTGCTGGGAATGTCAACTTTGGGCCTTTTCCTGCAAATTTTTCATGTACTGAGGTAGCTACTCCACATAAAATGGAAGCACCAATAGGAACCCCTCCTTTCCTTTTTCCTGTAGCTCTGCTCTCAGACCATTCTCTGTTAGCATGGTAGTGGTACAAAGTGTGTGGTCTTTCAGCTCTGACT
Source organism: Jacana jacana (assembly GCA_013400555.1). Classification (NCBI taxonomy): domain Eukaryota; kingdom Metazoa; phylum Chordata; class Aves; order Charadriiformes; family Jacanidae; genus Jacana; species Jacana jacana. The sequence goes on along the minus strand of VZTM01025137.1, from coordinate 37,551 downwards.
AATGCATTTTGTGCTGTGTGACTGAAAATGCCTCGCAGTCTGCCAGGGCTGACTGAGGGTTGTGGAATGTGGTGCCTTTTCTCTCTTTCTCTCTGAGTATTTGTTTGTTTGTTTGTTTGTTTGTGTGTGTCTCCCCCCCACCCCCCTTTTTTTGTTGTTGTTTGTTGTTGTTTTGGTTTTGGTTTTTTGTTGTTGTTGTTGTTTTCAGTAGAAGTGTGTAGGCAGCTTGTTGAGAAACCTCAAGATGCAGGGGGAAATGCTTGTACGTTGTGGAATGCGACTTCCCCTGGGAGACCCTGGCTGGGCGCGCAGTGAATGAGCGAAGTGGAAGAATGAGAAAGGGAGGAGGTGGGAGGCAGGGACAGATAGGAAAGAGTGAGAGAGAAGGAAGGAAGGAAGGAGGTGGAAACGGAGGGGCCCGTTTCCCTTTTTCTGAAGCAATGACAGCTGGTTCTGTCCTGCCTCACATGACAAAGTGCTGTGGAGAGGAGTATTTCAGCTGGAAGCCAGCAAGCAGGGGTGGTCAGCTGATTTTATTTTATTATTTTTTTTCAGACTTTAGTCAGGTGATCGCTGGTGACTAGTCAGCCCACCAAGAAGGGACTTCAGCACACAGGTAAGAGAGAAGCTGTATAGCCTTACATGCAACTGAGGGATCCAGGGTGGGGAGGTAAACAGTCCTAACATTGTTTGAATAGTTTAAAAAAAAATAATAAATATTCCTGACTTGCTTGGGTGCATAACGCTGTGATTGTCTCTTTCAGTGCTGCTACTTTTGCTATTCAGTCTTGTTCTTGCATTTTTGTTCTATATTGTGTTTTTTTTTTCTTTAAATCTGTCTTTAATTAGAAGTTTTATTGGAAAAAAAAAAAAAAAGACCAATTGTGTGCTGCTAAATATAGTCCTGGGTATTGCATGAATGTTGCATTCTGTTACTTTTTGAATAAAATAACTTTCCATAATGCAAGCGTGTCAAACTCATATTTAGAGGGGAATTCCCAAATACTTAAACTATGAGTCATAAAAAGTTAAAGGACCAGTATAACAGTTCACTATAAAAACTCCATTCAGCCCTGAGCAGCTGCTTTTGTACGTGTTGGTAGTTAAATACGTCTTAAAAAAACCCTATCGATGTGCAAAAGCTGAAGCAGTTACAACTCTGCTGACCAGAACCCACAACATACATGGCAGAGACTAAACAGATGACTGGGGAGGAGGATTGTTCAAGGGCTCTCAGTTTCATGCATCTTTTCTTTCATTGTTTGTATCTGAGATCCTGGTGAAAGAGACTTCTCACATGCTGAGGGTGCTTCAAAGGGCTCTGACTCCCTAATTCCTTTTATATAATGTCTCAGAAAACAAAACTGAAAGCCAGTAATAACCTACACTCACTGTAAGTGAAAAATTAAAAATAAAAATAGCTAGTGAGTGTGGCAGATAAAAGTGGTTTCCAGCTGGTTGTATGCCTGGCTATCGTGCCACACACCCTTCTCTTCAAACATAACTCTGTTCTTTCCTCCCATTGCTTCTCTTTACTAAAAGATCTCCGATACTCTCTGAAATTTTGAATGACTCGTACTGAAAGATGTGTTCAAGAGTTTTTAAGATAAAAAAGACAGACAAGCGCTTCCATCTTCCACCTGTAGCTCTGAAAAACTCCGTGATCTAGGCTTGAAGAAGACTTTATTTTGAAAAGCTGTCATACAAATTTCCAGATTTTACTGGCAACCTTATTTGTGTCTACCATTTTGCAGTATTTAAATAACAACTATTTGAGACATACTTTTTCCTATCAGCGTATGCAGTGTTTCATAAGATGCTGGTGCTGTACAGAAGAGGTATAAAGATCCATGACTTTGCAATTCCTTTTAATTTCATGAAGTTTCTCTTTTCTCATTGTTGAAAACATCTCTACTTGTGACAAGCTGGCTGTGGGTTATTGGTATTGTCGTATAACAACAGTCAATGCTCAGACGATCTGAGGCTTAATGTGGAGGAAGGAGATCCTGGAATGGGGTAGTGGCATAGGTGGAGGACTGCTTCTGTAGATCTCGGTCTACACATGCAAGCCTGAGGAGACACCCAGCTTTGATTGGCAGATTGGGAGGGTAATTGCAAGAAGCATAGGAAGCATCAAAGAGATTGATAGTGGTAACAGTGTATTTACAGAACGGGATAGGAGTGTGAAGTAGCCTTTGGAAAAGATGATGAGAATGCAGAGAGCATTCTTAGATTTCAAATAGTCTCTGGCAACAGTGTTCTACTGAAGGATTTTGAGACGTATTTTACCCTTTTTATGGGATGGGTGGAGGAGAAGTTTCATGAGGTGAGGAAAGATTTTTGAAGTGAAACAGTGTCAGGCGCTGATGACTGGTTAGCAGAGATTGCTCTGAAGAGACTGGTCTGCTTGCCATGAGGACCAGCAAGGAGGCACTTGCTCTTCAGTGCATTCTTCTGTCTGAGAACTGGGAACTGTGTAGGCTTGGTTGGGGCTCTGGAGAAATTAGGTATCAAGTCTGAAAGTACCCCAAGTTCCAGTGAGCTGTTCCATATTGGCTTTACCTTAAGCAAAGGGATCTTTTATGAATGGATGCAAATCTCCTTGCTTTTTGTGCAGTTGTCCTTAGGGGAATTCCTGGCAGGTGGGCTTGTCTGGGCTTCGTGCTGCAGAAATGCTGTCGGTGCACGCACTTAAGAGAGTTCATAGTTTTCTATATGGGTGCTGCTGTGGCGTGAGAGGGGATCAGATGTGTGTAACTAGAATGGGTAAATACATAACTCTTACAGAGAGTACTGGTTTCTTTTACTTTTTTTTTTTTCATCTAGTGTTTGTTGTGTCTGTTTGGCTTTTGTTTGGCTTTTTTTTTTTTTTAATCTATGGAGTTTCTTTAATTTATTGATTGTCTATAAGCACTAGCATCTCTGAACTCTTGGCAAGGTAGCCTGGCTAGTTCAAATCTGTCTCAAAGATAGGAAATATTTTAATTTTTGGTATATTTCTGACTTTTCATTTCTGCATCTCATGACTGGAACTTGTTCGAAATATTTCAAGTGCGGTTCCTACATTTCTGCTTCCTGCTGTGAGATTATCTCTTTCAAATGACTTCAGACTTGTGATGACTTTAGGTCATGTTTATTTAAACCTGGCATTGCCTAATGATTATGGTTGCCTTGAAGCTAGGTAGGAAAAAATAAATAACTTGCCTGTAAATGAGGAACTGATTCTGTGTATATGGCATTATAAAGGATAACATCTGCGCTATTTCATTTTACTTAAGAGTAGTGGAAGAAGAATTAAGAGTTTAACAGCTGTACTGAGTAAACTTGCAAGAACATGAGCTCTTAACACCTTTGAAGACAGAGATGCTTCCTTTCATAAATAAAATCAGTTTTAGTATCTCAAGAAATAATAGCTGAATCATATTATTCCAATGAAATATTTATTATAATGAGGTGGTTTACTGTATGTTTTCTCGTAGTTTGTTTTTATTAACTTTGGAGAGTGAAGACCACAGAATTTTTTGGTTTTCTGTTTTATTACTAGAAGAAGGGCAGATCCTCCTGTTAGTCATTTTAGTAAGATCACTATATGTATATCAGGGCTTAATTTGACACCTAAATAGTCATTACTTGAGTGTTATATCCCACTTCTGGACAGTTGTATATAGTTATATACAGTTATACAATTAGATCCCACTGTTGTATACACAGTTATACAGTTATATCCCGCTGTTGGACAGTGTTCTAGTTGCTTAAAACCAAAACTCTCCTTTCCCCTCTTTCCTAGTTATGAGCAGACTTGCGAGCGCAGACATCAGAAAACTGCAATAGAATTTTCCACTTCTGAAGATCTAAGCAGCTTAGACCTTTGTGGTATTGCTCACACGAATCTCTTAAGATTTCACTTGCATACTAAAACTCAAATAACCTCGTGAAATTTTACTATCGCCAGGCAAAATCCTTCTCGTGTCTTTAAGATCCTCTTAGAGGTATTATTTGATAGTTTATTGCGCTGTTTTAATTTTCAAATAGTCCGACGGCTTACTGCTCTAAGTCGATGTTATTACAGCAAGCTGAGCGGTGCAATTANAGGGGTTGGGGGGTGGGGAGGGGGGGGGGGCAGCTTTAGCAAGTTCAAGGTTGCCCTACTTTCTCACTTCCCACCCGATATTTTATGCGTGTTTCCCGTGTTGGTGCAGATTACGGGGTACAATATACTGCAAGCGGTGATCGCGTGCAGAGACTTACCACAAACCCCACCTTGATGAAAACTGCTGTTATTCTGAAATGATGAAAGGAGATTCTGAAGAAATCTCTATATTTACTGAAATGCTACATGTACTGTTAGCAAACCAAGCCCAGTCTTGATGCAAAAGCAGACCAGCAAAATCATTTTTTCGTATGGCTGGATAACTGGGAACTGCTCTTTGTAAGCTACGCTGAACCTGTTGGACTGTAACAAAATGTTCAAATAGAAATGTTAGAAGCTTCCTAAATCAAGTGTTTCATCTTAGTATTTAATGTCAGTATATGTGAGCTATTTCCCTCTTAGCAGTTGAGAAGAATGAAAAAATAAAAATCTTACAACTATATGCATTGATAGAAGCAATAGGCTTCTCAAATAGTCATGGGCTCTGATGCTTAATCACTGTTTCTGACGAATGGTTATTCAGAAGTGAAAGTCCTGCTACAACACACTTCTATTTCAATTGAAAGCCGTCGTTGCCGCACACGCTCTAAACCTCAGTTACACAGACTGACTCTCCAGTCAGTTCACCGTGGGAAAAACAAGAAGCAAGGAACTCTATTTGATATTAAAATGCCACTGCACTTTGGAAGCACCCTACGAATAAAGCGGGTACTCTATAAAGTGCAAGAGCGAGCTGCATGGAACTGCTTGCATGGGACTTGTCACTGGCAGCTTGCCATTTTTCCCCTCTGCCACCACATGCACCACTTTGACCAGCGACAGCAGATTGTGCTCTGTGGAAGCTGATGAGAAGGATTTTTCTGAGCCTGAACACAGAAGGTGCCATAACAAGCATCATAAATGTCCCATATTATCAAATTACTGAAGATGAAGAAGTATGACAAGAGTTAGCAAGTGATGCTAATGATGTGCAAAATTCCTCAGTGAAATCAGGGCTTGGTACTTGCTCATGGAAAGCAAAATTAGACTGAAATGAAGAAAAAAATGCTGCGATTTAAATGAAGCAAATTAGATCTTGAGAAGTTGGGGCTTTTTTAATTTATTTTTCCCCATTCATTCAGATCATAGCTAGCTTTACAGAAAATCACCTTTTCTGATGAATTTATTTATGAGTGCGCCCTTTTAAGAATAGTGTTATGATTTGTCATTTAGAAAAGGATACGGGTAAGCCTCAAAATGATGACCTGCAACTGAGCTTGGCAATCATTTACGTCTTAACAAGAGTAATCAGAAAATCCACATTAGAGGTGCTTTCCCAAGGGCTGTATTCCAAGCTCTTCAGTATTACTGTATATTCTGAGGCTCCTACTTAGTTTGCTACTCAATCAAAATCCATACCAACAGCAGCAAAGTATTACGACAAGTTAATATAGCTTGTACTGTGCATCGACACTGCTCAAGCTGTTGTTTTCCTATGGATGTTTTTTTCCTTAAAAATATGGAGGCCTAGGTTTTTTATACCTCTTCTCTTCCANTTGTTTGGCTTTTTTTTTTTTTTAATCTATGGAGTTTCTTTAATTTATTGATTGTCTATAAGCACTAGCATCTCTGAACTCTTGGCAAGGTAGCCTGGCTAGTTCAAATCTGTCTCAAAGATAGGAAATATTTTAATTTTTGGTATATTTCTGACTTTTCATTTCTGCATCTCATGACTGGAACTTGTTCGAAATATTTCAAGTGCGGTTCCTACATTTCTGCTTCCTGCTGTGAGATTATCTCTTTCAAATGACTTCAGACTTGTGATGACTTTAGGTCATGTTTATTTAAACCTGGCATTGCCTAATGATTATGGTTGCCTTGAAGCTAGGTAGGAAAAAATAAATAACTTGCCTGTAAATGAGGAACTGATTCTGTGTATATGGCATTATAAAGGATAACATCTGCGCTATTTCATTTTACTTAAGAGTAGTGGAAGAAGAATTAAGAGTTTAACAGCTGTACTGAGTAAACTTGCAAGAACATGAGCTCTTAACACCTTTGAAGACAGAGATGCTTCCTTTCATAAATAAAATCAGTTTTAGTATCTCAAGAAATAATAGCTGAATCATATTATTCCAATGAAATATTTATTATAATGAGGTGGTTTACTGTATGTTTTCTCGTAGTTTGTTTTTATTAACTTTGGAGAGTGAAGACCACAGAATTTTTTGGTTTTCTGTTTTATTACTAGAAGAAGGGCAGATCCTCCTGTTAGTCATTTTAGTAAGATCACTATATGTATATCAGGGCTTAATTTGACACCTAAATAGTCATTACTTGAGTGTTATATCCCACTTCTGGACAGTTGTATATAGTTATATACAGTTATACAATTAGATCCCACTGTTGTATACACAGTTATACAGTTATATCCCGCTGTTGGACAGTGTTCTAGTTGCTTAAAACCAAAACTCTCCTTTCCCCTCTTTCCTAGTTATGAGCAGACTTGCGAGCGCAGACATCAGAAAACTGCAATAGAATTTTCCACTTCTGAAGATCTAAGCAGCTTAGACCTTTGTGGTATTGCTCACACGAATCTCTTAAGATTTCACTTGCATACTAAAACTCAAATAACCTCGTGAAATTTTACTATCGCCAGGCAAAATCCTTCTCGTGTCTTTAAGATCCTCTTAGAGGTATTATTTGATAGTTTATTGCGCTGTTTTAATTTTCAAATAGTCCGACGGCTTACTGCTCTAAGTCGATGTTATTACAGCAAGCTGAGCGGTGCAATTACTGGCTTTCCCTAATGGCCCTGAGCCTCCCGCAGCGCTCGCCCTACCCCGGGACTTGCAGCGGAGCCGGGGGGATCGCCACCCGGCGGTGGGCTGCCGGTACTGCACCCCCCCGCCGCCCCCACAGCCGGCCGGCAGCTTCCCTGAGGTGGGCTTTACAATTGGAAAGTCGTGTGCTGGGCTTCACGCCTTTGTTCCCCTCGGAAATGAANACTGTTAGCAAACCAAGCCCAGTCTTGATGCAAAAGCAGACCAGCAAAATCATTTTTTCATATGGCTGGATAACTGGGAACTGCTCTTTGTAAGCTACGCTGAACCTGTTGGACTGTAACAAAATGTTCAAATAGAAATGTTAGAAGCTTCCTGAATCAAGTGTTTCATCTTAGTATTTAATGTCAGTATATGTGAGCTATTTCCCTCTTAGCAGTTGAGAAGAATGAAAAAATAAAAATCTTACAACTATATGCATTGATAGAAGCAATAGGCTTCTCAAATAGTCATGGGCTCTGATGCTTAATCACTGTTTCTGACGAATGATTATTCAGAAGTGAAAGTCCTGCTACAACACACTTCTATTTCAATTGAAAGCCGTCGTTGCCGCACACGCTCTAAACCTCAGTTACACAGACTGACTCTCCAGTCAGTTCACCGTGGGAAAAACAATAAGCAAGGAACTCTATTTGATATTAAAATGCCACTGCACTTTGGAAGCACCCTACGAATAAAGCGGGTACTCTATAAAGTGCAAGAGCGAGCTGCATGGAACTGCTTGCATGGGACTTGTCACTGGCAGCTTGCCATTTTTCCCCTCTGCCACCACATGCACCACTTTGACCAGCGACAGCAGATTGTGCTCTGTGGAAGCTGATGAGAAGGATTTTTCTGAGCCTGAACACAGAAGGTGCCATAACAAGCATCATAAATGTCCCATATTATCAAATTACTGAAGATGAAGAAGTATGACAAGAGTTAGCAAGTGATGCTAATGATGTGCAAAATTCCTCAGTGAAATCAGGGCTTGGTACTTGCTCACGGAAAGCAAAATTAGACTGAAATGAAGAAAAAAATGCTGCGATTTAAATGAAGCAAATTAGATCTTGAGAAGTTGGGGCTTTTTTAATTTATTTTTCCCCATTCATTCAGATCATAGCTAGCTTTACAGAAAATCACCTTTTCTGATGAATTTATTTATGAGTGCGCCCTTTTAAGAATAGTGTTATGATTTGTCATTTAGAAAAGGATACGGGTAAGCCTCAAAATGATGACCTGCAACTGAGCTTGGCAATCATTTACGTCTTAACAAGAGTAATCAGAAAATCCACATTAGAGGTGCTTTCCCAAGGGCTGTATTCCAAGCTCTTCAGTATTACTGTATATTCTGAGGCTCCTACTTAGTTTGCTACTCAAGCAAAATCCATACCAACAGCAGCAAAGTATTACAACAAGTTAATATAGTTTGTACTGTGCATCGACACTGCTCAAGCTGTTGTTTTCCTATGGATGTTTTTTTCCTTAAAAATATGGAGGCCTAGGTTTTTTATACCTCTTCTCTTCCATCATAGTCATAGAAGCTTAAGAGCCGCTTTTCCAAATGTTCTCTCCTCGTTTATGTAATTGTTAAACATCTGAGTGTGCGCTGCATGATAGAAAAGCTTTAATCCTCTAACCTCTACCTCATCTCTGCCGCAGATTCATTGCTGCCTTCCCACTAAGACTGCCCATTGCTTAGTAGCGACTGGGTGGGAATTGCTGCTCTTTAGAGCAGGGTGCGCAGCCTCGTTCTCTCTAAGTCTAAAGTAAGTTTGCTTATGAGGAGAGGCTAGATCTCAAAGTGTTGTAATTAATCTTGCAAATAGGCAATTACAGGTTTAATTGTCTTTTAATCCATACATGTTCAGGCTGTACAGTTGGTTCTGAGGAATGGCTACATAGGATCTCTTATTGATTTTTCCATAGGAAAAAAATGTTAGGACTCTGTGGTTTTTTTTTCCAAAGAATATTGAAGAAATTAATTTCAGGGGTTCACTAAATTGAAAAGGCCTTCTGTAAGATGAATTCTTTATTGAGTGCTGTTGTGAGAACGCTGAAGATGTAACGAGACAGACTTCCCCATAGCCCAACCTGTTCACCTTCTCATCAAATTACTCTTCCTTTGAAGAAAAACCGTAGAGCCGTAGAGTTAAAGCTGGGTTTTCACTGAGCGCTTTGCGCTGTGGGTAGTTGTCATGCAAACTGTTGCCTGATACAGGATCTACCTTACGTGCTAAAGCTGAATATTCTCCTTAATTGAAGATAAAGCTCTCTTTCAGAACTTCTCATCGGTCTCCGAAACATGCTTAATAGATGCTGATGTAAATGTTTCCTGAGAAATAGGGGTGGAATCCCCTCCAAAAAAAACCAACCCTATTCGGTTGGCAAAAGAGTTCAGCACGGCAGGTTTAGGTGGGAATTCACTGGTTGGGGGTGGTGGCTGTTAGGGTATTGGGGGCCTTACTTGCCTTCGGTCCGTTCTGCGAGAGGCTTTCAGACAGGCCAAGGAAGGGGACTTCCACGCTGTCCCCGCCAGCCCAGTGCCAGCGGGGCGGCCCCGGCGCGGGGGCCCGCGGGTGGCACCGGGAAGCGGGGCCG
>VZTM01025137.1:9433-27710 GCA_013400555.1 Jacana jacana | reverse complement strand
GGGAGGGCGGGTGTGCGGGGTGCGTGGGCAGCGGCGCCTGTGACACGGCGGTGGGTGGGGAGTGCGGCATCTCATCTGCTGCTCCTCCGACACCTTTTAAAGATACAGCCCACGGCGCCGCTTCGGGAGCTCCTGCCAAGCGCTGCGAGAGTCATCCCGCAGCCCAGCTCAAAATTTATAGCTCGCCTCGCTGTAAAAATAGGAGTCATTCTGGGCAGAAATCTACAGGTTCTCCGCATTAACCCCCCACACTTCCACCCCCCTCCCAGCTCCCATGCAGGAGCGGAACGTTTTGATTCCCCGTTAACTTCATACAAATTTACGTCAAAGTACTTTCTGGAAGCAGAGCCGTGTAAGTAACATCTTGGGGTAAGACTTGCTGTCTTTAGGCTCGGCCAAGGTGGAGAAAGAGGCGTTTCTTTCCCTTTTGATTTTCTTAGCTCTTCTTCTGTCTTGCTGCAGCTCTGAATGTATTCTGTGTTCTGTATTTTTGCAAGCGTTTGGCTCAAAAGTAGTGAACAGCTTGTTGTTACTGGTGCCTGTTTCCCCCTGAAGCACACAGCATTTTTTTTCAGTTTAAAGGAATAACAAGAATTTCCCTCTAACTAGTAGAAAACATTTGCCTATTTAAAGTTCTCCTTTCAGTTGTGAGAATGTAGAATAATATTAATTGGCTGCTCTTCACTCTTTTTGTTCTGTAAAGAGTTTATAATCTGGTATAGATTAAATGCTTGTCAATTTATTCAGCATTAGTACTGCTTGGGTTTGAGAACATGCAGGGTTACAGTACTCAGGTTATTTTGTTTTCCCCTTTTTATTAGGCTTATTCTTCAAGTAATAACATCCAGTTAGTCAGCTACTGGGTGGACAGGTTGAATAGATTCCAACTTTGTAAATGTTAATGCACGTTATGACCAGCCTTGAGTAATAATGGATGAGAGTATAACGTTCAATCAGAGAGGACGCCTGAACCATTCCAGTACGACTCTGCTATGTACTTTTGGGGAGGATTTCTCAAAAATAGGAAAGAATCTGGTAAATGCAAAAAGCTGCTGGGGGAATGCAGCTTTGTTTTTCCAAGGGAAAAAAAAAACAACAGGCAAAGTCTTAAGAGATGGCTTCTCCCGATTAAGTACCTCAATATGTTTGACGCCNATTACAGGTTTAATTGTCTTTTAATCCATACATGTTCAGGCTGTACAGTTGGTTCTGAGGAATGGCTACATAGGATCTCTTATTGATTTTTCCATAGGAAAAAAATGTTAGGACTCTGTGGTTTTTTTTTCCAAAGAATATTGAAGAAATTAATTTCAGGGGTTCACTAAATTGAAAAGGCCTTCTGTAAGATGAATTCTTTATTGAGTGCTGTTGTGAGAACGCTGAAGATGTAACGAGACAGACTTCCCCATAGCCCAACCTGTTCACCTTCTCATCAAATTACTCTTCCTTTGAAGAAAAACCGTAGAGCCGTAGAGTTAAAGCTGGGTTTTCACTGAGCGCTTTGCGCTGTGGGTAGTTGTCATGCAAACTGTTGCCTGATACAGGATCTACCTTACGTGCTAAAGCTGAATATTCTCCTTAATTGAAGATAAAGCTCTCTTTCAGAACTTCTCATCGGTCTCCGAAACATGCTTAATAGATGCTGATGTAAATGTTTCCTGAGAAATAGGGGTGGAATCCCCTCCAAAAAAAACCAACCCTATTCGGTTGGCAAAAGAGTTCAGCACGGCAGGTTTAGGTGGGAATTCACTGGTTGGGGGTGGTGGCTGTTAGGGTATTTGGGGCCTTACTTGCCTTCGGTCCGTTCTGCGAGAGGCTTTCAGACAGGCCAAGGAAGGGGACTTCCACGCTGTCCCCGCCAGCCCAGTGCCAGCGGGGCGGCCCCGGCGCGGGGGCCCGCGGGTGGCACCGGGAAGCNTAGCTCTTCTTCTGTCTTGCTGCAGCTCTGAATGTATTCTGTGTTCTGTATTTTTGCAAGCGTTTGGCTCAAAAGTAGTGAACAGCTTGTTGTTACTGGTGCCTGTTTCCCCCTGAAGCACACAGCATTTTTTTTCAGTTTAAAGGAATAACAAGAATTTCCCTCTAACTAGTAGAAAACATTTGCCTATTTAAAGTTCTCCTTTCAGTTGTGAGAATGTAGAATAATATTAATTGGCTGCTCTTCACTCTTTTTGTTCTGTAAAGAGTTTATAATCTGGTATAGATTAAATGCTTGTCAATTTATTCAGCATTAGTACTGCTTGGGTTTGAGAACATGCAGGGTTACAGTACTCAGGTTATTTTGTTTTCCCCTTTTTATTAGGCTTATTCTTCAAGTAATAACATCCAGTTAGTCAGCTACTGGGTGGACAGGTTGAATAGATTCCAACTTTGTAAATGTTAATGCACGTTATGACCAGCCTTGAGTAATAATGGATGAGAGTATAACGTTCAATCAGAGAGGACGCCTGAACCATTCCAGTACTACTCTGCTATGTACTTTTGGGGAGGATTTCTCAAAAATAGGAAAGAATCTGGTAAATGCAAAAAGCTGCTGGGGGAATGCAGCTTTGTTTTTCCAAGGGAAAAAAAAAACAACAGGCAAAGTCTTAAGAGATGGCTTCTCCCGATTAAGTACCTCAATATGTTTGACGCCGTATCTTTATTTTGAGATTTGCTGGCTTTCCACTTCTGAAAAATCTTACCCTTAGTCTTCAGCCATTTCATAACCATTATGTTATTTAAGCATTGACCCCTGCTGTGGATCTTAAACAAGAAAAAGACAAGTGAAACAGTTGTGGATTGATAGGGATGGAGCTTTGAAGTGGAAGGTGTACCTCCCCAGGGCCAAGGGGAGTTGGAACTAGGTGATCTTTAAGGTCCTTTCCAACCCAAACCATTTGATGATTCTATGATACTTGGAAAACTGAACAAGGCAGTGGCAATCCTCTAATCTTGTAGCTGTTGTGTAAGTACGAATGATACTTGTCATATGTCCCTGTAATTATGAGCTTATATTTGCTAATTTAAGCATGAACATTGTCTTGTAAAATTGTTTAATCCTTATTGGAAAAATATAGGCAATTTATCAACCAATTAAGAGAACGAGAATTCATCTGCTCTTTATTTTTAAATATAATTATTTAATACATACATCTGACATTTGGAAACTTTAACTGAAATTAGTCTCTCTTAAATGTGTTTGTCACTAAGATTTAAATGGGCTCCAGTATATTTGTTTCATGTCATGGAGGAGGAGGGGAAATAACATTTGAAAGTTATCACCGCTTGCCTCAAAATATACAAATGCTACCATATGTCCAGAGGTTTTACATCATTTATTAAGATGAGAAAATAACCTAATCATTCATACTTTGAATTAGACTAAAAAAAAAAAAAAACCCACAACCCAAACCAAAACAAACCCTTAAAATGAAATATTCTTCCTGTAAGAACAGTATTGTGCAGTCCATTCAGTGTCTGAGCGTTAGGAGTGATCGGCATTGGCTCTAGACACAATATTGCAAAACAGCAATATATCAGGTATTTTTAAGCTACTGTGTGAATATGAATACTTTAACGTACCAGCACCACTTGTCTTTCAGACCTGACTGAGCTGACATATTTTTAAAAAAAGTTTGTTATAGTATATTTTTAATCTAAGCTGCCTCCGAGAACGTTTATTTGTGGAGGCGTGTAAGTGGTTAGCTGTCCCGGACTTAAATGCAGGGCAGTTGGAGCTTGCAGGAAATCAAAAGATTCCTGGGCGTGGGGTATATATGCTCCTGCCAAATTTTGCTGCATCTGTGTCATGACAGGGTGGTGGAAGTAGAGCTTGTGATCTACCTAAATGTGCAACCTTTCTTTATTTGTAGGTTTTGAATCTGTAAGCCAGCATGCCCTTCATTGCCACCGGTGTGAGTGAGGACCAAGTTTTGCCCAGTTCATGTGCAGTGGTGCCTGGAGTTGGCTTTGGGAGGGATTTAACTGAAGGATTTCCCTTGTGAAAGAGAGTGATTTGGGTATTGGGGGCAGAGGGGCGTTCAGTAACAGACCTGATGATGTCTTTCACATGAAGGAAAGAAGATATGCTGGTTGCTTTTGGTCTGCTTTTGAAGGGTTTAGTAACTGTTTGCACGCGTTTTCCCAGTGGAGGTCTGTGAATGAGATCTTTAGGCAGTTGAGCAAACAGGGAGCTTAAAAAGCTTTGATGAGAAGTTACCAAGGTGGTGCTTTTGGGAGTACTGGGCAGACAAACACTTCAAAGATTGTGCAGAGTTCCCAGTGGCTTAAGGAATTATTCAGGTTTGCCAATTTAATTGCAGTAACAGTTGTGGCAAGGCTCTCTTTAAAAAGGCGGTGGGTGCCTAGGAGAAAGGAAAAGTTAGTCTATGGAAGCAAACCTGTTAGTTATTTCTTGATCTTTCTTTTTTGCCTTTATTGCTCCTGTACCATTCACCCTTTCTCCATGCACACACATCCTGTGCTGGCCTTCCTTTCCAGCTGAAGGTAGATAGGATTTCCATAGGAGCATTTCAAATTGTTCCTGTGCCTGTGGGTGATAATCAGACAACAGATGGTACCTTCTAGTGCCATATTTGCAGAGGCTTGCCCTGAGAAATCCAGTAAGCAAGGATCCAGCCAATCCAACCTCCCATACAGTGGTCATTGCAGAGGAGATGTCATGAGGGTAAGACAATCTCTGCTCTTTCTGCAAGCCCTTTCTAGCCGGTTCTCCAGAAAATTTTTCTTAGGGCGAGATAGCTGGCTTTGAGCCAAAGATACAGTATTGCTGCAGTGCTCTTCGTTTGGAAGTGAAGATTTCTGATGAGCATTTCTGCAGGTGTGCGAAGTAACTCTTCAAGATGCCATTTGTGGTCATTTTTTGCCAGTAAAGACATTCTGCCAAAGGAGGTTTTTAGCTATAGTCATGTGTCATAGCAGTCAAGGTATAAAACAGGGAGATCTACCCAGAGCTGGCTGTTCTGGCAGATGACAGTAGGTCAGTGTAGTCTCTGTTTAAGTGTTTGATTGCAGAGTAGATCTGGATAAGCTGGCAATCCTGCTTGGTTGGCAGCATCTGCAGAGGGGTCTGGGCTGCTTGTAGAACCTAAGGACCATGGGTTGGGAAACTAAGCATGTCAGCTCTGTACTGGAAGAGGCTGGCTGTGGCTGGATTAAGGCGGTACATCTTTCTTTTCTGGGTGAAGCCTGGCTGCAAGTTCTCCGAGCCAGACTCTCCACAGGACCTACTAGGGGCAGGTCATGCCTGACTAACCTAGTGGCCTTCCAGGATAGGGTGACTATGCCTGTAGATAAGGGATGACCTATGGATGTGATCTATCTGGACCTCTGTAAGGCTTTTGACATGGTCCCCCACAACATCCTGCTCACCAAATTGGAGGGATATTGATTTGATGGGTGAACTCTTCAGTGGATAAGGAACTGGCTGGATGGTCTCATCCAGAGGGTGGTACTCAATGGCTTGAGGTCCAGATGGAGAGCAGTGACAAGTGGTGTCCTTCAAGGGTTCATGCTGGGACTGGTACTGTCTAACATTTTTATCAATGATATAGATAGAGTCCACCATCAGCAAGTTTGCAGATGACACCAAGCTGTTTGGTGTTGATAAACCAGAGTGATGGGATGTCATCCAGAGGGACCTGAACAGGCTGGAGAGGTGGGCCCAGGTGAACCTGATGATGTTCAACAAGAGCAAGTGCAGGGTTCTGTACCTGGGCCAGAACAATCCTCACTATCAATACAGACTAGAGGGTGAGGTATTAGAAAGCAGCCCTGAGGAAAGGGACTTGGGGGTGCTGATGGATGAGAAGCTGGACATGAGCAGGCAGTGTGCACTTGCAGCCCAGAAGGCCAGTCACATCCTGGGCTGCATCAGAAGGTGCATTGCCAGCAGATCCAGAGAGGGGATTCTGCCACTTTACTCTGCTCCCGTGAGACCTCACCTGGAGTTCTGTGTGCAGGTCTGGAGCCCTAAATATAGGAAGGACATGGACCTGATGGATCAGGTCCAGAGGAGGGCTACAAAAATGATCAAGGGGTTGTAACACCTTTGCTGCAAGAACAGGCTGAGGGAGCTGGGGTGTCCCTGCTGACTGCGGGGAGGTTGGACTAGATACCCTAGAGGTCCCTTCTGGCCTGGACCATCGTATGATTCTATGATTTTTGTTGGGCAACTTCTTGCAGGGATGATTATGCTGGCTCTTTTGAAGACTCGTTGAGACCTACAGGCTGCAGAGAGCAGTATTATAGATCAGGTTCTGCTTCACTGCTTTGTAAGGTATGTGTTGGTAGTTTTGGTCAACAACTTTCAGGGTTGGTCGGTGATGCAGAGGTGTCAAGGCTGCCTCTGGTGTGCCCTGAGGGGAGCACCCAGTTGGATCCTTGTCTTTCCATCTGTCTTCCAGTTGAGGCACTCTCAAAATGACTCTGAATGTGCACGGCCAAGGAATTCAGCCTTGAAAGAGTGGCTGGGAGCATGTTAACAGGGTAATGAAAATGCAGCCCTACTTAGCAGAAGGTGACTGTTGTTATGACTGTTAACTGGTCGTAGAAAACAACACTCTGCCACCCTGAAGTTGCTCTCTAATGCAATCTGCTCACAGTCCGAAATAAGTTGTTGGATGAGTGAACTGAGATCTTACTTTGGGGGAGCTATAATCCTGCAAATTCTCCATGCAGGAAGGAGAGTCCCTTCTGAAGTCCTTGTCAGCTGAACCTGGTACAGGCGGCAAGATCACCCTTCCCTGAGACTTGGATATGCCCCTGTTTTCCAAAGGGCTCCAGAATTATCTCCTGCAGTAAGCAGAAAGATGGATGAAGAGAAAGACAGGAAACATGCTTTTATTTTTGATGTGACATGAAGCTGTTTCTCACCAGCTTTTGGCAAGTGAGAACACAGTGATAATCTGGAAATAAAAATTATTTAAATTGTCCTAAATAAAAGCAACAGGCTTGTCAATAATAATGTTTTGATCTAGTATCCAATATTGAGCCAAACTGAAAATTCATCTTTTAGGAAGATGTTTTACCTCAACAGCTCTCCCTTTCTTATTAGTCTTTTTTTCTGCCACAGGGTGAAAATCTTCTGAATTCTAGTTTTTTTTGAGAAGTATAAAATACATTTTTTTATCCATGCATTCCATAGCTAAGTACCAGTGTGTTGTCAAATGCACAATGAAGTAACTCATGAGCTACCTATATGTTTCACAGGACTCCAGATACAGATAATTTCCATGTTGGCCAAGAAATAGAATGTTTCTCAATCTTTGGGGCAAGGGAATTTTGGAAGCTTTGGGCTTTATTAATTTTTTCCTCAGTAATACAGCTTGATTTGTTTGAACTTTAATAGTTAGGATAGACATGGGCAACTGGCTACATCCCATTTTTCAGCTTAGAGAATTTACATGGAATTAGTGCTTGTAAATTTTAAGTGATGTTTAGATTGTTAAAGAACAAAGTGATTAAATTACATGATTTGGATCCTCTGAAGTTTTTCTAAAGATCTGAGTATTGTTTGGTTTCAGTATGCTTGCTTTAGTGTGTTGGTTAGGGCTCTTCATAAACAAAATACAAACATTATCTTTATTACTCACAGTGCTGCTGCATACTTGCGGTTTAGGTTTTGCCAACTATTTGCAATGTATAGCCACAGACTCTGTCTGGGTGGCATAAACAAAAACAAAGTCTTTCTGTTCCTATCAGGACTTGTTTTTTCAATTAGGCATATTAGTGTATCATTAGGTTAGAGAGGTAAGAGTGCGCCTGTGTATGTGACTCTTCTCTAGTCTGAAGTGGCAAAAAACCACATCAGAATAGATTTACATGCATCTTGTTAGCCGTAAGCACCCGCAACATGATTAATGCTCTACAAGAGAGACAGACAAGACTTGTCTCAGCCCCAAGGAGCTTACAGTCTAACGCTGATAAGACTCTTCTTGTAATTTAGGAGCTGTGAAATTAATTTGTTGTTTATTAGCATTGTGACCCTCCTCTGGATGTAATTCTGGGGTACAGAAGCCACCATATACATGTAAATTAGCCTGCAGTGGTTTCACTAATCCGCGCAAATCAAACACCTCCTGTTAGCTGCGTATAAGGTCCAAGGTCAGGGTTGCCTCTCTTCCATTTTAAGGCCTCTTCTGGAACGTGCCTTAAAACAATTTTCAAATGACAGATTTCAAGAGTCAGAGGCTAAGTAAAATACTCATGTGGGCATTGATTCCTAAATCACTGAAAAAAATCATGTTCCTGGACTGCCTTTTACATTTAATGGGTAAGAAAAAAAGAATTTGCAGTGGAAGGCAAGCAATAGAGTGTACAAAGCTGTACTGTGCCTATGAATTTTTGAGGAAAAATGCTCTATTTTATATTATGAGTTTAGCAATGTATTATGTTCTTGACTACAACTGCAATTTTCTCACAGCTATTCACACACTCCACACCAACCTTTCTGTAGTTTTCCTTCATCAGATTGGAGAAACAAAATGCAGAATTATGGAGAACGATTTGCACTTTGTTTTTTATTGTGTTCCCACCCTGTGCTTCAAATTGTATTTGGAAGTGTTGGCATTTTCAAATGGAATTTCCCATCAGTTTTTCTTGAACTGTTTCAGCAATCCTAGAAATGTGCAGGATGTGTGGCTTTTTTGAAAGCAAAACAAAATTTCTGTTTTCAATAGCTACTTTCAGAAATACCTCTTAAGCCATTGAAGTAAATAAGTATTAGTAATGTCTGTACTAATTTAAAACCATTTAGTTTACAGGAAGTTTTCTGCCAAAATGTGTGGTGTTTAGATAAATCCCTAATGATTTTGCCAAGTGCATAAGTATTTTTTTTTCTGTACTTGGATGAAAATTACTGTCTACCCTTAATCTGATTTTGTAGCCAAAGCGGCTAGATAGCAGGCTTCCTTTTGAATTTGATGCCAAGACATCAACTACCAAGACAGTTGAGAAGAGCAGGTAGCAAAAATACTTTCTAGCATCGCATTTAAAGCATCATAGTTAATGTATACAAAATGATGTTATGTAGGATAATAATACTACTAATAATAAGCTTTGTGCTTGGTAGCTGGGAATGCTACTGCTCTGAACCATACTGATACAGAATGATTTTTTGCCAAAGAAAAGTGTTCTGTTCCTTTCTGAAGCTATCTGTCTAACTACTGCAAGAAATGGCAGCTATTTGCTATGGAAAGCTGGAAATTAACTCTAGCAAGCAGCATATGTCTTCTGGTGGAAAGTTAGCAGTCCCGTTAAGCTCTGCCGTCATATGCCAAAACAAGGAGCTGGAGCATTTGCGGACTTTGGTTTATGCACAGTAGCTAAGAAATTATTTAACCAGAAATGTAAAAGACACCCACCTGTCGTAATGTATACTGCTGTGTTATAAATAATGATGCCCGCTGACGAGGCACAGATAACAGTAAAGTTGCTGCTGGTTTATTCTTGAATAAGAGATAGTCAGCATCTTCTCTTGCTAACTTAAGACAACTTGCAATTTATTGCTACTTGGAACTTATTCTTCATTGCAAGTAAAGCCAATATTTGGGGAATATCAGTGATTTTTGTCCTGAGGGAAGTGGGGGAGAATTGACCTTCCTTGACACTGTGAAAGTAAAGAAAAATTTTCGTATATGATTATTATTATACTGCCATGCAGGTTGTCTGGCCAGCAAGCAATGTTTGCCACAGTCAAAGGGGGCCTTGCAGCAGGATAGTCAAGGCAATTCTCACATGCTGTTGACCATAAAACTTTTTGACCATTGGTGGCAAGACTATCTGCCCGACAGGACTCTAAAGCACCCATTTAGTTTTGTTTTTTAAGGGAGGTATTGACTGTTCTTGAAGACCACTAGGAGACATCAACAGGAATGGAGCTGTTTATGCACATTGGCATGAACATCAATGGGGGGGCGTCAGCTGGCAGTAGGCAGGAACCCCAGACACTGCTCCTGCCCAGGGCTTGTGACCTTCAGCTGGTGAAGAAGTAGGGTGGGGGTAAGACCTCTCTCCAGAATGGGTGTTGGCTTCCTGTTCACAGGCCAGTTTGAATGGGGATTGTAAAACAAGCACACACGCACACACGTTATTCTTCTTGGGGGTTGGCTCAGGCTACCCAAGAGATCTTCCATTTTCTTGCTTCCCCCCACATACGCCTCTGGAAAGTCACAGCAGCTGTGGAGGTCTCCACAGAAGTTTTCTCTCTGTCTGGGAATTGTGTCTTTAAGGCTTGTGGTTCAGCTGACTTCCCGAACACGCTGTATACCAGTCCTTTCTACAGAGATTTTTGCTGGGCACGTGCAAGAGAATTACTATGGGAAAGATCTGGAGCTGTTTAGGGGGAGGAATTGATTCCAAATGATGTCTTGCTGTAGCTTTATTGTGTTTTTCAGGCAATGAATTAATTACTATTTTCTCCATACTAGGAACTTGGGTGCAGAGACTCGCTACCTTTTCAGTTATCAGTCAGTGGTTTCTTACCTAGTGAAAAAAAACCAAACCACCTCTTTGGTTATCTATCTAGCTAATAGTTCCTAATGCATAGTTTTGCTTCCAACTATCTATCTTGGCCCCTTTAGAGAGATGTTTGGTGTCCTGACCCCCTTACAGTTTTCCCAGTATTGCCACTTAAATTACTGTTGCCAAGTGCAAAAAATCCAGTGGTTACCACACACTTTTCCACTACTTTATCTCACTCTTACAAGAAAACATGAAGGGATATTAAGTGGTTTTCTGTTTGCATTTTTCATTAAATAAGTCTGTCTTTATTACAGTGCAGAATAAAGCGTCTGTGCTAAAGTGGTAAAGCATTTACTCCATGGACTTTCATCCTCAAGCTAGCTCTGATTGATGAGATTGCATGTGGTCTAATATCCAGTTTTCATTATTAGCAGCTGTTCTTTTGCCACTGGAGCAAAAGGGCATCTAATAGACTAAGCAAGATTTTGTTTAGAGATGCTAATCTTGTCCTGTTACAAAAGGGAAAAATTGAAAGGAAGAGGAAGCTAATTGAAAGGTTTTATTTAATTCCTGAAAATTTTAAAATGCATTATATTGATTAATAAAGTTGCTGCATCTTATGGCAGAAACTTTTTAGGAGAAGGCAGTAATTGTAATTAATTTTTAGTCTGTGCCACATATTTGATGATAGCTCTGATTCATGCTATTATATTCTCTCTTCCTTCACCCACAGCAAAACAAATTTAATTTGATTCATACCCTTAAAAAAAAAAAAAGGCAAAATTACTCACATGGTTATGATTCAGCTCTTGGCATAAAACCCTGTCCTCCTCCATCCTCCCCTTCTCCCACCCAAACCACCCCCACCCTCACCCACTGTATATTTATGTCACCGTAGTCTGAAAAAGTTGAGTAGCTCTTTAAAAACAGAGCAAACGAAATCCTTCTTCAAGCTGCCGTATTACTTAGGTTGATACGAGCCTACTAAGACTTCCTTTTCACAAGTGGTATGGAGGCAGCAGCAGTACTCTGTTTTCCATGTTACTTTAGCAGACAACAGTACTGCATTGGTCTTGAGACGTGCTTGCTTTTTAGCAGTTTAGCAAAGCTACAGCAGGCAATGCTAAAAGTTCTTGCATTTGTCAGTCTCCTTCCAAAAACCAAACCAAATCAAAATGTTTTTGAGGAAACCGTACATGGGGATTCTTGGAGTATCCAGATAGGGAAATGGAGTATCCAGAAGAGCTTACCTTAATAATAATTCTGTCTTTTTCTTGGTTAGTCTTAATGAGCTCATTTTTAGACCTGAAAAGGCTTTTCCTGAAGAAGAGATGAAAGCTGCACTGCTTTCATTTACTCAAATGTATGGCATTGTGTCCTGTTTCCTACAGCTTGTGTCAGATACCTCTTCGTGTGGATGATGGCAATCTTGTGGCTTCACCTGCCACTGGAAGTACGAATGTTATGGTTCTGCTTCCATTGTAGCTGACAAACTGTGGTTCCTAAGAGCTGAAGGCTAAACACAACTCAAGGTCTGTGATCAGACACTAGAAGCATTCAAAGTCGATGTTTTATACATGAAAAAGTGATGTTTACGGGGATCTGGTATGGAGAGGTGATGCTGTCCAACAATCCCAGTGGAAATTAGAAGCAGCTCAGTGCCTCTGAAAGCTGACACGTGTGTTTATGTATATAGCACTGAGCACAGGGGACTTCATGCACGCTGATGGTATGAATCAGTCACAGTAGGTACCTCAACTTGCATTGGTGGGAAACTGTATTTTTAACCAGGCATGCTAATACAGCCCTTCCGCTCTTACTAAAAGAGACAAATGGGTGATACCTTAAAGGTAGAAATCAAAGGGGATTTATGGGAGGGAAAAAACTAATAAAAAAAAAATAATTCTCAGAGCCCAGATCACTTGTTTACCCAGAAAATATTAACTTAATAACTTTCTAGTTAAACGATGCGTGTTTCATTAGGTCTGTGCTTAGAAGCTTTACTTTTTCAATAAAGGCATGAGTTAGACTCCCTTTCCCTATCTTGGTATGTCGGGGAGAAAAGAGAAAATTTAATTTCTTCCTCCTCTCCCTAACGTCCTCTGCTTCTGTATACGTAACTGTGGATATATATGCACGTGTCCATGGTCTGTGACTATGTATGTAGTTCACATGTCTCAGTGATGCTGGGTGCTTCCCTGTGGGCTGGGCTCTTCCCCTCTGGCAGAGGAGGGCCTTCAGTGCAATTAGCATTAAGGGTGGTGTCAGTTTACTGTGGCGTTCACTCCCTTCCTGGGGCTCTGGAACCTTGGCTGGGTGAGGCTCTCTTGCCTGTGCTGCCAACTAGATGGCCCATGGTTCCAATGCCAGTGACTAGTATCTTGAAAGGCATCAGACAATTCACCCCCACAAAGCTGAGAAAGGCAAAAGGGAAAGATAAGGAGACTTGTCTATTGGGAGAGGAGAATTGCTGAGTATGGCAGGAAACTGGCTGTGCTGGAACAATAAAGAAATGCAGGTCTCCTGAGGAAATAGTCAACAGAGAAAAAGGAGACTAGGTGGGCGCTTTTGTCTGTGAGGGTGGATGGAGTGGGATGAGGAGAACAGTGCCTTCCCTCTCACATTCCTCGTTCTCTCCATTCCTGCTCTAATTGGGTTTCTGTGTTAAAATTAAGTACCCCTCTCCCAGAAGTACAGCAGATGGAATCCAGCTGAACTTCAGTCATGTTTGTGTAGCCAGGTTGCTGCAATTAGACCATCACTGCCAGCCATTCAGTGATGCACCATTTGGTATTCCTTTTCTGGAGGAGGACAAAAGTCTCAGCCTCTGACCCCAGTCCCTCTAATGAAGGCTAAAATGTTATCTCCGTGAATTATACTGACTTTACCAAAAAGAAGTCTTTCCCAGCAATGAGGTCTGCAGTGCAAGCGTATCTTATCCCGTCAGACACCAGCTGCTGTCATCATTTTTGAATGTTATGTTTTAGCCATGTAGAAAGTGACTGCAGATCATCCAGCCCAGCGCTAGGTTGGGAATGAGATGCACAAGCATGCTCCAAGAGATGCGGCATGGGAGAGGGAGCCAAGAGCTCCTTAGGTGCAACTCAGTTCCTGAGGGAAACCTCTGTGTGATGTTGGTCAAGTCATTTTAAATATTCCTGGCCTCTCTTTTCTCAGTTTCTAAAGGAGGCTGAAGTCTACCATTTCAGAGGGATATTATAAGGGATTTACCTTAAAATGTACTTCTGAGGTATTTATAATGGTTAATCAGCTTTTCCATTATGGAGTACTTATGTTATTTGGCTGGCTTCAGCCACACGAATTCACACAAATGCTATACATGGAATACTTTGGTGGAATATTTTGTGTTTGGCTCATCTGAGTCACAGTTTCCATTCAAAATGAACAGTAAAATAATTTGATTGTTTTAATCTAAAATATTTTTCATGAAGAACCTCATAAAAAAATGTTTTGGGAAGAACTCGGAGACAAAGCATTATAAAATCGTTAGGCTTCAATATGTCATCAGAGTCAAACGTAGATCTGACTGCTGTCTACCAACAAGCAGCAGAATGGAAGTATGGGGGCATTTGTGGTGTAGCACAGGAACTGTTTTAGCAGAGAGAGGACAATGCTGATCGTTTGATGCTGTGCTGACAGCTGGTCCTAAGTAAATTTAAGATGGAACTTTTTTTATAAAAAGGTCCAAACCATCAGAAATGACTTCTGGAACAACCAGTTGCAGGAGCTGAGGAGAAGCTGCAGCTTTTTTCAACATAGAGATGTGGACAAGTTCAAAAAAATCATGTTCAAAAAATTCTGGTTTGCTTTCCAGTCCCGTATCTTCAGCTATCTCTGTTGGCCTTGGTCTCTTCTTCAATTCTTTTACCTATCATTAAACTTCTAGTAAGAGTGGAATTTATAATTTTATTATTAATTTTGTTTATGTTAATAGAAAACCCATGGCCATTTTGGGAGAGGTTTATTCACTGTCCCTCAAGAAGATGAAACTTACACCTTTCCATAAATTAATCTGATTTATCTGTTACTTAAAATCACTTACTGGCTTACCAATCATGACAGGATAAAGACTAAAATTTTGAATTACAATATCTTTATTCTAATGAAATCACTTTAATCAAAGAGAAAAATACCACCTAAACATTAAACCATATGATCATTTTCTTTTAAAAAAATCGCAATAGGTAAAAAACCAACACTGAGTTTTATATGCAAATAGTGTGAGTGTGAAATTTTTAATTAGGTCATCTGCTTTTAATTAAACATAACATTTTTTGCTATCCTAATGCTATTCTAGTATAGAATGTTTTTGTCATTTTATGGTTTCATTGGGCTATGGAATATTCCAAGCGATTTGAAAATGTGGTTAGATTAGTTTTCCCTTGGCTTTGACCTCAGTAAACTTATCTTGCGGTAAAACTAGATTTCTTTGCCTTTATTGCAAAGGCAGTATTTATTACCTCAAGACAGTTGTTGTGTGTTTAATTAATATAACACGAAAACAAGCATGGGGGTGTTGGCTTTTTTTTTTCTCTACCCCTAAAAGCAGCTTTGAGTCATGTCTCCAAGAGGTCCTACTCCCAGTTGCTAAAGAGGGCTGTTGTTCTGGGGAACAGGAGGGTGGGGGAGAGGCCATTTGAGTCATCTCAACTGGTTTGTCCTGGCAAAGGTTTTCTGCCCAGAAAGTGGGGTTGGCAAGGTTTGTCAGTGGCAGGCAGCCCCGCCGTTGTTCCGGTTGTGCCTCGGACGCGCCGGTGAGATGTTCGTGGCCACACGCGTTTCTTTGGGGTAGGAAAATGGAGATGAAGGACAGCTCAGACAGGCACTGAAGGCGCTCGGAGGTGTTGGCCTGTGTTCCTTGAGGGTTTGCGGGCAGGTGAGGCTTTCCATATTGCTTTTAAGTGACAGACTGGTTTGTATATATACTGCTCATCTCTCCTTGCAGCGATTCCTCAAAATAAAAGCGTCAGGCCGTAGTTAGCACGATTGCTTTTTTCTTGCGGCAGTGTCTTTTCTGGCAGGGAGAGACAGTAAATTGCTAATTGTTCCACGCCTTTCATTAATCCACCCCTTTTTAAAATTATTATTATTACTTATTATTATTATTGATTTGCGTGGTCTGCTGCAGGCAAAAAGTTTTTCTGAGCAGTGCCAGCACACCGGCCACCATCAACCTTTGCTTTGCAAGCCCTTGCTTACACTTGTATAAATGTATAAATATATCTATATATATTCAAGAAACAAGGCGTCTTCCCGCGGTAGAGGTGCTGGTTTTCCGCTTTCCCCCCTCCCCTCTACCACCACCGGAGCGGGGGAGGGTTGGCGTAGGGAGAAGAGAGCGAGGCGATGGCCGTGTAAACCCAACCTCGGGGGCGAGGATTAAGCCTTAATGTGCGCCAGACATTCCTTTCCCGCGGAGATGCTGGCCGGTGCTGAATGCGGCCGTGTCTGTGTGAGGCGAGGGAGTTTCCTGCTTTAAATCACCAGCAGGCTCCGGCTGGGCGTTCCCGCTTCCCCCCCCATTCCTCCTCCTCCTCCTTCTCCCNGCCACGCTCGAGCGTGGCGGCGGGGCCGGAGCCGGGAGCGGAGCGGGGCTTTGCCCGCCCCCTCGGGCCGCCCAGGGAACCGCCTGTCATCGGGAAACCTCGTTCGGCCACGGGTGAGTGGGGAGCGGCGGCCTCGCCTTCGGGATGGATGCGTGGATGGATGGAGGCAGGGGATCGGTTGGGAAGCGACCTCACCTGGGGGGGAAGGAGGAGGAGGAGGAGGGAAGGGGAGAAATGCTGGGGGGGGGGGGTCGTCTCCCAGCTTTCCCCGCTTTCTTTTTTTTTTTTCTTCTTCCCCCCCGTCTCCTGGAGTTCAGGTGTAAATGGTAACGTGGGAGGGGAAGGGGAAAGAAGGGAGGTGGGGAATAAATGTTCTCCTGCGTGCGGGGGTCCCAGCGGGGAAGGCTGGAGCGGCGGTGAAGTTTGCTTAGCTATTGTTTTTCGGTGCGTGGGAGCTGAAAGTGGCTTTTAAGTCGCCGGTTGGGCGCATCGGGGGCAAAAAAAAAAATAGCTCGCTTTTCTGCGTGTTAAAACTCGATATGGCTTCCCACGTGCCTGTTACTTAATTTCCTCTTGAGTATTTTAGAGGAAAAAAAAAAAAGAACGAACCGTAATATACTCAGACGTTACTCTCTTCAAGGTAGAAATACGCTGCTATTCCGAATGTTGGGTTTTATTAGACTCTGGAACGTAGCGTGAGCCTAGAAACTCTAAAGAACCCAAGTTACCGCGCATGTAATAATATGTTTCTTTCAATTATGATACGTTAATTGGTGCTGTGAAAACTGCCTGCAAGCCCGATGGGGAAGAGCAGTGCCTGTAATAGATCATAGACCTCGCGTGTTGGTCTGTAAGGTAAAGAGTGGCTGTGTTCTGTGGCGCTTGTAACTTAGGTTTCAAACGCTGCTGTTGAACTTCGTGAGCCTTATTTTTACTTTCTCTTTGAGCTGTAACTCCTTCAAGATGCATTTAGAAAACACTTTGGTTACAGGCTGAAAGGTGTCATCCTGAGTATGCTCTGCTCGGTTGGTTCTGATGCATAAAACGCTGGTTTTCTTATTTGTAAATCTCTTGTTTTCATTTGTCTCAATTCCCCCATATGAAGGTTTTTCCAAAAAGGAAATAGAGAAACTAGCTAGTGTTGAGATTAAGTTTCTGTTATGGAGCTTGTCTTAATTGTTCAAAGGCCTTTCTCTCTTTCCTAATACAATTTTCGGAAGCTCTTTGAACAATGCTGTACATAAAAATAGAGCTCAAGGTTGTTGGGTAGCTAAATTTGTTGTAAAAGACGAGTAGGAAATGTCTAATAAGAGGAGCAATAAAAAGAATAGATTTTGAGATAAGCATGTCTTCTGCAGACACTATGCCTTTGCAAATTGGGATAATTGTAACCCAACTTCTGCTATTGGAGTTGCCTTCTTTCTTAGCTCAGGTGTGGCTGGGCACCACCTGAGGAACGTGCTCTGTTTTCAGGCTTGAGCAAACAGCTCTGAGGTTCTGCAGTTGTGGTGGGGCTGGGGAGCAGCTCCCTGCAGCTGGGTACGTTTTTACTTATAGATTTACCAATTAAAATTCCAGAGGAAGAATTCATAAGGTTAGCATTCTTGCCAGAGGTCCCCCCTGCTCCCTTCCCCCTGCTCTCCTGAAAATAAGAA
Organism: Jacana jacana; assembly: GCA_013400555.1. Lineage (NCBI taxonomy): Eukaryota > Metazoa > Chordata > Aves > Charadriiformes > Jacanidae > Jacana > Jacana jacana. The sequence continues at coordinate 10,024 of VZTM01025137.1, read as the reverse complement.
GCACGTACTACTTTGCTTAAATAGTCAAAGCTTCAAAAAAAATGTAACTGTAGTTGATTTGATGTCTATTAATCAAATGAGCAGCCACCTCCCACTGGGTTTCACTCACCTGTTTTGAAATACTTGTATGAGGTGAAGGCTGACTGATTTAAGCATAAACTGAAATTTTGTGAATTAAATAAACAGTCTAATTCTGTTTAGATCATGTCTGTTACTTGTATTTTTGGTTTGTGTCATACTGTTGACTGTTCTAGTTTATTCATTAAAAAAAGCCCTTATGTTTTCTACTATATGATCTCAGGCAAAACCACATTTTATGCTCATTCTGTTAATATGTTTTTGCTGTCTGATTTTTGTAAGCATATGTAATGAAAATGTTTGTTCCAAAAAGAAAATGTTTGGAATTACAAAATGCTGGGAGGGGAAAAAATCTGAAATTAGTATTGCCACAAGTAAATTTTGTCATGTATCATGATGACTGTTTTTATTAATTGCTGCAAGTGGTGGTGCTTGGTGACTGATGTAGAGAAGGGCAATCGTGAGAAATATATAAAGCTGGCTTTTTTCTTTTTTTTTTTTTTTTTTTTTTTC
>VZTM01025136.1:163052-185063 GCA_013400555.1 Jacana jacana | reverse complement strand
GTGTGGGGGGGGTGGGGTCTTTTTTTTTGTGTCAGGTACTGTAGTGTAAACCCAACTTATGGTTTTGCAGTTCATGGTATAGAACAACTTCTGAGTGTCAGGGAAACCAATCCAGTCGTCTAGAGCTTGACTTCATTGACAAACACACCACCTCCCTCAATGATGTTACTTGGAAGCATCATCTCCCCAAGAAACGATACCGTGAGCGTGACAGGGCACTCAAATGAGGAAGGGAGAACTACCTGGTACCGCTTTGACTCAAGGCAGTAAATCAGTTTTTTGGTTTCTGAATTAATTGCACGCAGTGACCTTATTAGGCATGTCTCTATGTGTTATGTAGACTTTTAGTATGTCTGAGCAGGCTTAGGCTAAAAACTATACAAGTTTATATGTTGAAATCTAATATGCAAAGTAGTTTTAACAAGTAAAGTGGAGCTGTAAAGCCTTTCCTTACTGCCTTTTCTGGTGGATTTTCATTCACGTGAGAATAGCTACGATCAGGTTGTTTGTACAGTAAATTATACCTTGAAGACAAATGTAAGAAAACTGCCTACCTACTTACAGCCTTACAATATGACCAAATATAAAATGTCTCATGCTTTCAAAATGTTTAGTTTTATTGCTATTTAAAATAGTCTGATTGTCAAGTGAAAGGCAACAATATTCCAGTTAATGCTACTAACATCTTTTTAATTTCCTTTTTGCGTAGCTAACCTGTTTGGGTTGGTTTTAATGTAACTTCTCTAAATCTATCCTTTCATTTTCGTTCTCCCTCTTTGTGAAACAGGCATAGGCAGAGTGTCTTTTGGAGCTTTCTTAGGTAAGTGAAGTTCAACTTTTCTTGACTATTTTTTTTTCAAGCCTTTTAAATTCTTTAGAGAGTAGTAAATAATTGACTATACACATGTGTAAATAATGGGGGAAGAGCAAAAATACTACCCTGATTCTTAAGGTTACCTCGTTTCTAGGATTTTTCCGTGATAATTTAGTACTGCCTGACCATTGCTCCTGTGGAAATAAAAATCAGTAGCAAGTTCAGGGTGTCACCATTCTTCTTAATGTTTGTCACAAAAAGTAGCTTTTCGCTGTGGCTTGTGGCAATATCCCTACAGTGGTTTCCATTTAAAGTTTTGGGCTCCGGTTTAATCTCTAAGTTTTTAAGAATGACTCGCTCTAGTTGTGACTGTTTCAGAGAAAAAAATAATCTGAATACGGAATAAAGGATCCAAAATAGTAACAGAATTTCTGGTTTGGAACTTGTATTATAGAGGGTAAAAAACATCCGTACTAGTAGAAAAATAAGCTGGCTTAACTTTTTACTATGAGAAAGTTTTGCTTTTACATTGAGATTCTGTTTCCCCTAAAATTAATCTGTGCTGCAAAACAGTGTAAGGACCGTAAAGGAACTCTGAAGTTCCGGTCTGAAGAAAAGACTTGGCAAAAACAAAACAATGAGGTTAACTCTCTCTCTTTCTGTTGTTTTGTTGCCTTTTTTTTCCTCTTGTTTTTTAATCTTGCATAGTCTTGAACAGTAATGGGAGCAAACAATTAAGAGATTTCTATTGATTTTGCACCGTGGAAGTTCCAGTTTCCGTGTTACCAGTTCCCATTACTTATTTTCCCTTTTTTGTTTCTGCAGATGTTGCCTTTATCACAACTGTGACCTTCCTGTGGAAAGTGTCAGCAATCACTGTTGTTAGCTGTCTTCCACTTTACATTCTCAAGTACTTGAAGCGCAAATTTTCTCCTCCAAGTTACTCCAAGCTTACCTCGTAAAAGTAGTTCTATTCCTGTGGGTTTTCACTCGCGCCCGTCTGCAGATTGCACATTCACTGTGCTTCAGTGTCTATGGATTGGTGTTGGACTGAAGAAATATAAAAAAAAATAAATACTAACAAAAAATCAAAAGGGATAGAGTGAATAGAGCACAAGAAAAGGAGGAAGGATCTGACAGGTACAATAACACAGGAGTACACAACAGAAATAAACTAAATTTGCTTCATGTTCTTTTTTTTTTATTTCAGTTGCTTTGATTATAAAATAAAACTGAACTACTTTTGATTTGACAATGCTTCTGAATGGTTTCATTGCTACTGTAAAGGATTTTTTTTGCTACTGTACTGATCTTCTGCAAGTTGAATTGAAAGTTTTGTTATTTATTACATAACTTATCTTCTTTAATTAATTCATGACTTCCTAATTCAAGTCCTTTCCTTTAGTGTTTATATATGGAGAAGCTCATTCATCCATACTTCCTATAACAAACCTAATACCTGTAAATGCTCGTGTCTGTATTAGCAGCTAACTATTATTCCTCATCAGACATTGAGTAATATGCACTATTTGAATAATGTACAGATGTCTGCATAGCACAGTATTATTTTAGGAGCTGTTGTCCTACTCTGTACTCTCCATTTCTGGCACCAGTAAATATTACAGATCTGTGATGTTGACAGCAGTTCTTTAAATGTGCATTACAGCCAGGTTGCACAAAAGCCGTTTGAAAATCACATCACAAATACTATACGTAATTCCACTGCACCTATTGATCTGTACAGATGTCAAAGACATGGCTGCTCAGTAAATATGTTTTAAAATTCTTACTCATTTTGTATTTGTAAAGCTGCATATAGTGTCAAGTACATTTCTATATATGAGAAGTCCAGTGAACATTGTATTAGCTAATATATTTAAATTGCCTTGTAATCTGTTTACTTAGGTTACTCAGGTAAAAGAAAATAAGACAAACACATGAACACATTGCGGTAGGAAAAATCTATCATCTTCCAAGTTGTAAATGTTACAGTTTTATAACTTAGTTTGGGTGCAGACCTGTTTTAACAAAAGCAAGCAAGCAAACAAACAAACAAAAGCAAACCCACAACATATTTGCTTGTTGTAAACTGTCAGAGTTGAGTACCTTGGCTGAGTTATGACACTTTACAGCAGCTAAAGATTTGTTCCAGAAACTCATACTCTGATACAATCTGAAGGGTCCAAACCTTGCATACTGTACTGGAAAGTCAGATATATTATTCTAGTTTTCCATTGTGATATAACTTTGCTTTCTCAAGAAGTACCTATAATGAATTTGGCATAGTCTATTAACCAGTGAAAAGGAACAGCGTAATTATCCGTGCTCTATTTATTAAATATTGATGTGCGTGTTTTTAAGGATCGCTTAATACGGATGCCATGTTTATGTTTGACTCTAGAACATAAATGCCTTTTTTTAGTCTCATAACTTTGCCCTTATGCCATTATTATACTGGATGAGTAATATCTAAGTGATAAATATAACTACTTCCTGGGAGAGCAGAGGAAACTGCTGCAGAGCTATTTCGACGCCACTGCATTCGTCTTTGGTTTGAAAGTTTTCCTTACCAGCTATTTATCTAACAAACACCACCACCCCCCTTTTGTTTTTTTTAATTTTCATTCCTCATTATAAAAGCAATAAAGCCTAATTTCTACCAAATATCGTTAATGGTATACGTATTAAAAATTCAGTACTGAAGTAGTCTGTCTTTTAATTGCACGACATTGCAGACTAGCTTGCTCTGTACCCTGTGAACTCACTTCTGCAAAACCCCCACAAGGTGTCACTGTTCTCGCACAAGCGGAAGCCTTTCCTCTTTTTACGTGGTTTTGGCAAGGTAACATTTGGTTTCTGTTTTTAGTTTAGTCCTGCGATATTTCTGTTGCTGATTCACTTTAATTTTCTGTTTTTCCCCAATAAGCAGTAATGACTCTGAATCAGTTAAGATTATGCAGTTGTTTGGGAACGTTGGTGATGTTTTCTTCAGACTTCTTTGTCTTACACTTTGCGAGCCCGCAGCCACGGGCGTAAGATCCAGTGCCTAAGCAAAAGCCTAGAGTTGGTTGTCCTTCATCTGCACATCACATCTTTGAGGACAGGCAGAAAGCCTGGAGGAGGGGTGGGAAGGCAGAAATTAACAGAGGGGTATGATGACAGTGATACCATTACAGTAATACAACTGTAGGAGACACGGCCGTCTCCCCACATACAGAATTTATAGCATATGTACGTTAATCCTTTGCATTAAGACTCCAAGGATAGCTTGATCACAAACATATAGATCCCACAGGCACGAGCCTTTCAAAAGTGGAGTCAATTTTCTAGAGTGCCTGCTTTCTTAGGGCGTTTTCAAAGTACGGTAGAGTCTAGTTGCGGGTAGCAAGCACTTTATTTTCCAGGCTGCAGGTGGCTGATTCAGGTGGTTTGCATGGCTTCGGAGGTTCAATCACTGCAAAACTATGCACACCAGGAAAGTTTGTTGGTGTCACTCGGACACAGCCCTGCAAAGGGGTAGCACAGCGGTTGATGAGGAATTTAAATGTTGTCATATGACTTCTTTCAGTAGAAAGCTGTAATGTACCATGGATTGTCAGTACAAAGCAAGCTGAGTTACCATCCCAATCCCTGGCTCTTAAAACAGACTAGAATGGTAACATGTCTGGCGTGCAGGTGAATAAATTGTTTTGTAACAATCTTATTCTGTTGTCATTTCACATCAGTATGTGTCAGGAGTAAGTCTGGAGCCACCAGATCAGCTTGCATCAATGCAGATTTGGGCCTTGGATCTTCAAACTACAGCCAGAAGAAGCTTCGTTTCACTTGGTTTTAAATAAATGTTCACTTTGGTGAGCTGCTATGTCAGATACATATTTCTGAAATGTCTCCCTGAGAACACACTTGGAAAACACTGTCAGAATTGGAATAGGATGGAGGAGAAAGAGATGAGCAGGAAATACGTCTTCACCAAAGTAATGTGTGTAACGATATTGACCTCTTTGGACCATGGTTAATGAGCATAAGAGCTAAACATTTGCTAGATTTCCCAAGTTTGTTTCCTAAGATTCTAAGTAGTTCAATGGAAGAACACAGGGAAAATGAGAAAAGCAAAGAAAGGAGCACTGGTAATTATTACACTGGTTTCTTCTGCTGGCTGCTACTCTAAACTTGCCCATTCCCGTAACTGCTGGAAAACATTTTACTACACAAGGTGTTAGTTTGCAAATGGATGCCAAAATTAAATCCTTGCATACTTAACATGAAATCTGTAGCACTCTTGCATGAATGTGAGTGTTTACGCAACAGGGTTTTTATGTTCAGCCTGAGCTTGCTGACACATCTCAGTAGAATGGGGCTGTGTGGTATTGCCTGTATTCTTCCTAAAATTTCTGAGGCGTTGTCCAAAAACACGCCGTTGCTTATGTGCATACGCTATATGTATTACCTTGATGAGAAGCATCCACTTGAGCCAAGCTGTGTTATGAATGTCCTTCTACCCTGCATCCACACCAAAGTGCAAGCCTAAACTGGCTTGGCCAGGGAGGTTGTGGAGTCTCCTTCTCTAGAGACCTTCAAGCCCTACCTGGATGCAGTCCTGAGTGATGTGCTCTCGGCAATCCTGTTTTAGCAGGGGAGTTGGACTGGCTGATCTCTAGATCAGTCTTCTTTAAAAGCATATCTGCAAGAATTTTAATGTTCATGTACATAAATAACAGTTGCTGTTTATGAGGTCAACTTCTGTAGACAAAGAGGTTTGATTTTTGACAAGATTTGTCAAAATTTGTCCACACACTGCTCTTACGTTGCCCATTTGTGCATGTTGGAGAGTAGGCCTAGGCAGTTCAGTCTCCGTACTCCTCTGCAATCTCACATTCTGTCTCAAGGTACCCAGATTACTCTTGAAGAAGAACCAACGTCAGATCTTGTGCTGGTGAGTTGAGGCAGTGAGCTCCTGGGATTGTCCTCTATCCCTATACGGATTTGCTCCTCTGCTTGGCTCATACAGGGTACGCTGGAAGGTTTCTTCAGCACTGGAGGTCAGGGCTGGTGGTGCCTGAACCACCTTTTTTTGCATATTTACCACGTGAGTGATTGGTGAGTCAGACCTGGGGAAAGGCTTACTGTTTAAATGACAGTGTAGACTTCCTTAGAGGCTCTGGAGGTGCACTGTTAACAAAGATACTCTGATGTGACCTCTTCTTCCACTTCTGCAGAGCTCTGTATCTCTGGATTTTCTATTGGCGAGATAACTCAAGAGTGGTTTGTGTCCCTGCGTCACTTCACATGTCCCAAAATATTCACGTGGTTCTGGGAGCCACACTGGCAGAGGAAGTTAGAATTTAGCGTGGGGTACATGCAAAAGGGTCAGTAGAGTCTGGGCGAACAGTGCTCCTTAAAATGTGGTAACCACAGGAGGGGAGATGGCTGTTCTGCTCTCACTGCTGGTACAGGAGCTATTGTAGGTCCTGCTTACTCTGATACCCATTTGAACTTTAGTTTCTGTGGAGTTTTTCCTTTTTCTTTTGCCTAGAAAGGAAAGAATCGGGGCAGCAGTCTCTTATAACACTTCATTTAATAACCTTTATCTAGGCTGCTGTTATTATTATAACTCAGTTGAAACTTGAAGGCAATCAAAAAAAGCCCTTCGATGCGTTAGCCCCCTGTAGAGAGGAAAATCGGTACGAGTGAGCAAAGACAACACGCATCCAACATTATGTGTAAACAAACAGGAGGCGCAATATCTTTAACGCTGTGTTAAAAAGTGCAGGAATTCCTTTTGTAAACAAAAGGCACTTAAAGCGAGCTGCTTCCCAACAAGTATTAACTACCCGGCAGATGCCCTCAGCGGGGTTCACAGCTGTTATTGCGAGTGGGAATTTACTCAGCCAATTGCCAGCAAAATCCTTCTCGAACAGGGAATTGCACCGAAAGACCTATTCGCTACTTCATCGACCAAAACCACAGTTTTGATCAAAGTGTTTTACAACAGAGGTGGTGGAAGCTGCACGCCTTCAACAGAATAATGAGAGAACACTCCACGGTTGTGTTGACAAATTCTACTTTATTCTCCCATTCCTGACCAGGTTTTAGCAAAGCCACAGCTGAGATTTCTCCTTCTTGTAGTCTCCTCTTGTCCTCCAGCATGCTTTCAACTTGAGATGGTAATGGGCAATAGTAAACCTCTCAACTGCTCAGAAAAAAAACAGGTTTGAGGACCACTTAGCCTTTTTGCATTACTGAGCTTTAAGGGAGATCATCATTGGCCCTAAGAAGAGATACTATTTTTAAAACTATGATGCCTTGTGAGTATTTATGGCCCTGCTTTTATTTCTCCAGCAGTAAACTATTTCCTTTTTTCCTGACAAAATTAGTAAGAATATAAAGGGCATTGGTTATAATGTTCATGTAACTTTAAGCAAGCCGTACACAAAAGAGACTATTGTAATTCTTATTTGCAGAACTACTTTCCATTGTTTCTCTATAATGTACACATCTAGATTTTTCCACGGGCCTGCTGTGTTTTGCTCCGGGTTCTGAGCATGAATTTGATTTTTGCAAAGTAAACACAATGTTGCGCGGAGGCAAATTATAGATAACTACTTCAAAAGTCTGTTGAAAATTAATCCCTGGCCATTTGGGCTGGAAGGCTGGGAGATGTTAAAGGATGAGCAGACCTGGAAGGGGTAAGTGTACCTACATATGGTTTGTATTTATTGCAATCATCTATTGCCTGTTTGAAGGACAGATCTGGGAGTTCAGAGGAAACTGAGCATGTTCAGTTTGGAGAAGAGGAGGCTGAGGGCCGACCTCCTTGCCCTCTACAGCTACCTGAAAGGAGGTTGTAGAGAGGTAGGTGTTGGCCTCTTCTCCCAAGGGAATCATGACAGGACCAGAGGAAAAGGTCTGAAGTTGTGGCAGGGGATGTTCAGATTAGATCTTAGGAAGAATGACTTGACTGACAGAATGGTCAGGCACTGGAACCACATGCCCAGGGCAGTGGCTGAGTCACCATCCCTTGAGGTCTTTAAGAAACGTGTAGATATGGCACTTGAGGGCACACTCTAGTGGCTGAGATTGCAGGGGGTTTCTGTGTGTGTATGGTTGGACTCAGTGATCTCAAAGGTCCGTTCCAACCATGATGATTCTGTGATTTTGTTCTCACTCAAGATGCTCCCCTGGGGAAAGCCTCTGTGCCACATGTGCTTGAACAGAGGAAGATGAGCCGTTGTCTCCCCTGCCTGTAATCACTCCTTCCTGCCTTCTCTTCCAAACCTGCCTGCAGGAATGCAGTACGTATGCGCTTCCTCCTGTAGCTTCAGCTGCCCAGGATATCCCTTCACTGGGATACTGACTCTGACACGATAGTCCTTTGAATGCAAGTCTGTTGCATACCTTGATGGCAGCTGAACTGAGTTTATCCTGGCTGTAGGAAGTAGTTTTTCCACCTCAGTGTTGTGAGTAAAACAGATGACCCAGACATGGTCCAGTTCGTATTTATCCCTGTCCAAATGCAACTACACCAATCGTGGGCAAACCTTCAATTTAAAAATCAAGCAGACAAATGCTTACAATTCTAGCAAATTCTAAGAATAAGCTGAAGGTAAACAAAAATGTTTTGGCTTTGAGACTTCTGCCCTGTAGCTGTAGTGGTTTTGCCTGCCAATTTTTGGCACGCACATCGCTGTGAAAAAGTAGTAAAATATTTCAAGTTATTAAAAAACTAAAAATTTGATTTTTAAAAACATCCTAGCTGGAGGCCTTCACATTACCTTCCTACCTGTGTGTGGCTAGTTTTAATTCTGCTAGGTCCCTTCTATCTTATTTTTGTTGCTAAAATAGGCAAAGGGTTGGAAGCAGCATAGGGAGGACATCTGTGCGTTTCTTAGGAATTGGGTGTTGTAGTGAAGGATGCCAAAACTTAAGAAATAAGCTTATGTGTGAGCTTAGAAATAAAGGAGAGGAGAAAGAAATCTGCTGCTCGCAGTAACTTAGGTTTGTGATGCCCCTCAGCACGTGCAGACTTCAGAGAAAAAAAAAAACAAACAAAAAATATCAAAAAAACAAACCACATGGAAATCTTATTAAACGTAAAAATCAATTACATTTTCAGACAATAAGCCTTTTAAGACAACCTGCACCTGAATCCCTGGAACCGCTTGAGGGAAATGAAGTTTTTAACAACCCATCTTGGGAACGCAAGCCTGAAGGAAACACTTTCAGGCAGTCAGTGCTACGCGTTTCTGCCTCGCTCTGCCATTGAGTCTGGCCCTGCTGGTATTAGAAGAGATTTTTTCATTACCAGGATGAGCTCTGCCTAAAACATCAAGCAGGATCCCTGCGTGTTTGCTTGTTGGCCTGTCTCACCTTCGTCACCATGTTATCCTGAGAACAACGATTATACAATGGTGCCTCTGTGCTTTGGTCCAGCTGAGCCCACTTGCATGTTGAGAGACAGAGGTAAGAATTCTCTACTGAGAGAAGTTCTCCAGTCATTGAAGCAGCCCAGAAAGCCAAATGCATCCTGGGCTGCAGCTAAAGAAGCATGGCCAGCAGAGCAAGAGAGGTGACTCTGCCCCTCTGCTCCACTCTGGTGAGAGCCCACCTGAAGTACTGCGTCCAGCTCTGGGGCCCCCAACATAAGAAGGACATGGACCTGTTGGAACAAGTCCAGTGGAGGGCCACAAATATGACTAGAGGTCTGAGGCTGAGACAGGCTGAGAGAATAGGGGTTGTTCAGCCTGAAGAAGAGGAGGGTCCAGGGAAACCTTATAGCAGCCTTCTAGTACCTAAAGGGGCCTACAGTAGAGATGGGGAGGGATTCTGTCAGGGATTGTAGCAATAGGATGAGGGGTAATGGTTCTGAACCGAAAGAGGGGAGGTTTAGGTTAGATATCAGTAAGAAATTCTTTGCTGTGAGGGTGATGAGACACTGGAACAGGTTGTCGAGAGAAGCTGTGGCTGCCCCATCCCTGGAGGTGTTCAAGGCCAGGCTGGATGGGGCTTTGAGCAACCTGGTCTGGTGGGAGGTGTCCCTGTCCACGGCAGGGTGTTGGAACTCAATGATCTTTAAGGTCCCTTCCAACTCCAACCCCAACCATTCTATGACTGCATGAAGCAACCAGCATCTGTGTAAACTGCGTAGTGCTGGCCAGGAAGCAGGGCAGAGAAAAATAAGCTGTATCTGTCTAACCTGAAGCAGATTTCTTCTGGGGTGAGTGGGAAGGAAGCCAAACTGCGAGTCACATAACCATGCTAGCTTGCCATCTGTCCAAAAGCAATTACTTGGAAATGGCAGGTGAGGTGGGAGAACGAGGTTATATCTCAGCTGTAACGCAGGGCCAGCCCCAGTCACTGATCTAGTACTCAGTGGTGTGAGAGTCTTTCTTCTTGACACCCCGGTAACTCACTCTGCCAGCTCAGACGTACTGGCACAGTGAGTGATGGAGATTGCTGCTGGAGAATCAGGGAAAGGCTTCTTAAAGCAAAGCCTGCCTCTGAGGCAACGACCTCGGGCCACAGGAACGGAGGTGTCTGCAACTGCAGAACTTTGCATGTTCTGGTCAGCCCCAGGAAATGACTTTAGAGGCAAGAGGCTGGGGGAAAAAGTGAAAACATGGGGGGGAACTTAATTTTGCTGAGACTCAACAAAAACATCCCCTCTACCCTTGCCCTTCCCCACCCCCTACTGCATTGCCCAGTGTGGTGGAAAGTCCAGGCTGTGGGGTCAGTGCAGGTCTCTGCGGCTTCCACCTCAGGTTCACCAGTGGAAAGGGTTCACTGTTTGTAGGTGGTAAATTCTTGCTCTTTTTATTTTACCCTATACCCAGCTCCTTTTCTGCCTGCCACAGTCAGCAGAGGGAGTTAGTTCTTCCCATTCTGTTGGGGATAAAAATCAGAAGGCTGCTTGCAGGTACCTTGAAGAAGCCCGAAGCCACGTCTGTGGGACTTGTCTGTCTGGTCCTGTGTTACCCAACACTCAGCATGGAGATACATCCCCTAAACATAATGTGCTGGTGATGATGCAAGTTGAAGCCAGACCCTGCACTTGTAGTAAGTCACTTGGAAGCCACCCTGGGGACACCAGCTGGTCTCTCTCATGAGCCGGTCTTCCTGCAAGCCACAATGTAGGCCTTAGCCATTCCTCAGAGTCTTCTTACCATTCCTGCTTGTGTTGTCCTCCTCTGAGTAACCTGGGTGTCTAGGGCCTCTTTGAAATTGCAGCCTGCTGATCTTGTAGCTGTTGACTCAAGCATAGTCACATCTGCATGTGGGTCAGAGACGGTGACTATAGTCAAGGCTTTGCTTGTTTGGGCTGTATTTATTTTTAAAGATGGGACACAAATTCCATGAGAGACAGACTCATCTGGTGATCATGTGAAGGGGGTGACTGAGCAGCTGCTTGTGGCTGAGCTGCTTGTGGGCAAGATGAATTCAGCACATGCGCTGCCAGTTCTGCTAAGGGAGAAATTTTGGAGGGAAGACAACATATAAAGAGGCCTCCAGCAACTCAAGGAAAACATGAGAAACAAAGGCCTCACTATAGTCTTTCTTGTTACCTGCCAGTCCTGTTTGAATCCCAGACATCTCCCAGCTCTTCTGCTTTGCATCCCTCCTTTTCTGGTTTGATACTTTTCCAAGGCATATATCTCAAGAGAAAGGGGAAATTGGAGCTGCTTGTGAGTCTGGAGTTAATCAGCTTCACATTATGCAAATTTCAATAAGACTATCAAAACTCAAGGCAGAAACTAAGAATATAAGAGGTGTGAGATGTGTGAAGAGGGAGAACTAATAATTTCCACAGTTTTCCCCTACAGCAATATCTGCTCCCAGTTGGAGGGGGTCTCCACCAGAAATGACCAGTGGTTTTAAATGTTGCTATTTTTAAGATGTTTGCTTTGTGAGTAAGGACCTTGTTTCCAAAAAATGTTAAGTACTCACTGTACAAGCCTTCGGTCTCTTGATAGATCACAAGCTGGGCAACCAAAGTAATCAGTCAGAAGGGAATAAAAAGAAGAGTATAACAAATAACCAATCGTTTGTTATAAAACAAATAAATAATCATTATTGATAATGCATTTTGGGCTCTGAGCAGGATGCTGAAGATGATATGGGTTATTCAGAGAGAGGGGAAGAGTCCTTCTCCCCATTAACTAAGAGACTGACAAAGGTGAAGGTTTTGCCATCACTGAGATTGGATGGAAGTGAGGAAAGATGACAAGAACAATGAGATGGGGCTAGAGCCAGTGTGTTAGGAGGAAGGCCCTAGGACTTCCATCAGGGGCATAAACCTGCTAACTTAAAGTCTTGGGTATATGGAGGTGTCATATGGTGTCATTTACACAAAACACAAAGGGAGGATTTCACTTTTAACCCAAGACTTGTTCATCCCCCTTCTCTTTGAGTGGCACTTCAACTCTGGGATTGCTTCGCTTGTGTTTTAATTTTTTGTCACAAAAATACAGCATGACATTTTGCTATATGCAGGATTGGTCATGCAGGATTGGTCACTTAGTTGGTTAACTTCAGTGTGTTTCCGTACCCATCACTCAATTTTCTTCTCATCCTCCTGATTACTGCAATCTTATGCTAATATGTGAACCCCTGAATATGAGAAATATATCTACAGGGGCTTCTGGCCTGCTCAAAGCTCTGGCTTGGTACTGGTTTGAAGGGGTCCCACCTCCTTCTCTGCCCCTTTGCATCGCCCTATGAGTTCCCCTGCCAGAGCCTGTCTACCAGTTCTTGGCATTGCCTGCCTTGCAGCACGTGAACTGCCTGAATGCTTGGTATTAATCCCGTCGATGGAAGGAAGCACGGTCGCCCTGTCAGAGGTGATCAGCGTGGAACTTTAATCAGTAGAGGTGGAGTCTCTTAGCACAGCGTTATGACTTGAAATAGCTGTAAATTAGCGCTGGGGAGTCGAAGGTGGAGGCAGCGGGGGGAGAGAGAGAGAGCAACCGCACAACTTCCCGCGCCACCACGGTTTCATGCACCACCCTCCCTTTCAGCCCAGCCAGAAGCAGCCCCTGCATCCTTCCCCTCCTAATTCAGCATCCCCACTTTCCAAAAGATGGTCTCGGTTCCGTTGGAATGACTGACGCCTTTAAGTCGGTCAGAGTCAACGTCCCTGAATACGTGAGGTTTGTTTTGCTGTTTTATTTCGAGGGGAATTGCTGTGAAAGCTGGTGTTTTTCCACGTGCCAGGAGGGGGCGGTGGAAGCTAACAAATCAGTAAAATCCCGCATCCACTCTCATAACAACCAACAAAACAAAACTAAAAACCAAACCAAACCAACAAACAAACAAACAAAAAAAACACCAACCCACAAAACAAAAAGAAAAAAGAAAAGAAAAAAAAACAATCCCCTTTTCAAGGTAGGCAGTGGCCATTTTCTAAAATTGGGTTTCAGTAGAGCGGGGAAGAAAACTTTCCTGAATGGCTTAGTCTTACATCTTCCAGATGAGGCAGAAATCACTGCTGTGGAGAGGATTTCTCTCCAGTGCAATCACTGTCAAACACCATCATCCCAACGCCTGCAGCTGGGGACACAGGCTCCACCTGACAGGCTAATGCATCAGCTCAGGTGTTGAAAGGTGGAGGGGTTCCTGACAGCAGTAGTCCGTCTAGGCTGGCTTCAAATGAAAGTCTTGGGTGTTCAGAGCTTTCACTTTCTGAAGTTTGTGGTTTCTATTGAACTTTTAATTGGGTGAAGGGAGGAGAAAAAACCCTTAAGAGAAATATGCCCCCAGTAGCATTTACTGTGATAACTGATGGAATCTACTTTGCAGCAGCTGTGGAGGCAGCCAGGTGAGGACAGACTTCATGTCAAAGCCCTTGTTAACCACTCTTTGCCAGATCTGCTTGCCAGTAGTGCTGACCATCAGAAGCAACGTGTTCCAGTGCCTGGAAGATGTTTCACCTCAGCAAGCCGTTCTCCTCATCATCACTTCTGAATCATCAAAGTTCATGGGACAGCCGTGCCAGACCCAGCACTGTGGTTGGGTCTGTAAACAGACATCCTGGCAGCCCTTCCCCTGCCTGCTCCTCCACCACTCCAGATCTTCAAAACAGTACTCCTGAAAGTCCCTCATCTGGGAGCTCAGGCTTTGGCCTCTCCATACTTACCCCAAGCTGATCTCTTACTACACTGCCTTTCCCCTCCTCTGATCTACCACTGATAGCAGCCTTAAACCCTAACTTGGCTGTTCAACCAAGCCATTCCCAGGATATGAGGTATCTTTTACTGAGGTTCATACCCCAGCAGCAGTCACCCTGAACCACATTCAGATCCTTCCTCAAGAAAAATCTTTACTCTGAGGTCACCAAGTCTAGCCAGCTGTGAACTCCAAATGGAGGAGATAATTATGTGTGTCTATGTGTAAGTGCCCAGGCGTGCACAAGTTCTGGAGCCTCTTTCTGTCTAATCCCTTGGGTCACTTTATACCTGCTGGCATTCAGAGAGCAGTGACTGGAGGCAGGAGCTTCCAGCTGAGGTTGTCCGGAGCTCTGTGCAGCACTAGACGCCTGCAGCACAGCCACAAGTGGAGGAGCTTTCCAGGGGAGGGAGCAAAGGCCACGCGTGGGTGGGAATGGCCTTTCTTTGTCCTGCCAGGGGTTTGCTGGCCGCTTCTGTAAAATCGGTCTGCATCCACTTATTGGAGTGCAGCCAGCAAAACTTGGAGCCAAATCCCAGATTTCCAGACTTGACAACTTGGACTCCTGTAACTTGAGAAACATCAAGAGAAGTATTTTGTTGTGGCACAGCTCTTATGGACTGCTCCGTGCATCAGTGCTGGGCAGCAGCCCCTCAGCAGTAAATGTCAGTGGCTTTAATCTCAAAGACTCACCTCTAGCCATGGATTCTTCAGCGTAGGTCCCAAAGTGTTCTGTGAACCAATGTTCAGCCCTAGTTTTCAGTTTGTCTTTTTCACACCTGCCTTCCCCAGAATAAGCTTGGCAGATAGATCTAGCATCGGAAGGTTGGGGAGGCTGTTCTGCCTCTTTGCTTCATAAAGGCATTATTGTCTACAGGTATGTGTCTATGCAACTTGTTTTCCCTTGCATCACACATGTCTGTGGGGAGCCTCCTCCTCACACACCACAATTGAGAGGCTTCTTTAATTTTGTAATTTACTTAGTGTGCTTATAAAGCAACCTGAAAATAAATTTAATTGGACCCTTGGGAGGAAGGGAATAGGGAGAGGAAAGTCCTGGAAGTGAGGAAGAGATTGATTTGTATCATCTTCATGGTTTTCTTTAAATGTTCCAGGCTTGCATTTGATGTATCTGCATTACCTTGAGGCAAACAGTCTGTTGATGAGACCTGAGCCACAGAGCAGCCCCAGTGGCTGGTGCCAGGAGGTTGTGTGGTTTCATAAGGCTACTGGTTTCACTGTTGTGCTGGAATACGGAGGAATTGTCAGGTGCTTTCTGGCATTTTTCTTAACAATGAGGAAAATTCTTCTCTGGCTTTGTGGAGCTGAGGGTCTGTGTTTGAACTGCTAGGGCTGAGGAGTTTATCCTGAAAAACCTTTGCAGGGCTTTTGAAAAGTCCCACTCTACAATGCGTGCCAAGCATGGGTTTCAGAGACTTGACTGGGGGACCCCAGATAGAAGTTTGACCCAGCTTATATTTGTGAATGTGTCTTGTTCCAGTTGCTGGTGAATTTGCACTCTCACATACAGCAACAGATGCAAGAGAAGAGATGGGGTTCTTCCTGAGACTTTCTGGTTCTGCATACTCATTTGGAAATCAATTTAATGCATTTTAATTGCCTATTTTTCTCCTTGGTTTTCTCTTTACAGCTATACACCAGCAAAAAATAATAAGGTAGAGTCTAGCCAAGCAGGCTGCTAATGAGGAAGCTTGACTCAAGAAGATTTTAATTTTCAGCATTTGTTCTTCAAGATAGCTATTTCAGCATGCAGGGATGTCACAAAACAGGAATGCTGCCATTAGCTAATGGAACAAAGGGACCGAGCTCATACGTCATTTTGTTACATGAAAAACCAAACACTTGCATCCTTGACCAAACTATAGGAGTCTGGCAATCCGTTTCAGGATACTGGTGCCCTCAGCCAAGTCATTCCTATAAAGAAAACACTCATTGTACATGAAATATGGTGTGAAAAGAATGAGGGAGATGCAATTCAAGCTGTGAAGAATGAAAGGTGTATGTTAAAAGCCTGATCTTTTGCCAGCCTTTCATGATCCCCCTGCTAAGGAGAAGCTTCTGGCTCTGCCAACCTGATCAAAGGGCTTCTCAGAAATGCCTCATCCGTGGGGTATTTCTGTGAGAACCAGGATTTAGCCGAGGCATGTGGCATCCCTGGGCTGCTGGAGCAGACATGGTTGCACAAAACTGGACTGGGAGTTAGGATCAAAGCCAGCCCATCACTGAGGTTGGCCCTGACTTCGCAGCTGGTGTAATTCAGCCATGACCCTCTACCCCTGACTACTATATCTGAAACTTGCCATCGCTACTGAAGTGCACTACAGGCAGCTGGAGACCTCTGCATTCAGCATCTCCATCATAACCCTCCGTTTCCCAACAGTTTCCTCTTGTTTCATCTTTTGGGCTGAAAAGCTCCGTGTTTCACCACTGTCTTTAGAAAGGCTGAGCAGCTCGATGCTCGGTGAAAATAAGAGAGAGGGGGAGAATATATCATTTTACACCGTTGGGCTGTAGTCTGTCATTACCCACCTTATGTGCTCCTCAATAGCACATAGCCACCTTGGCACCTCATTTCACCCCCTGGAAAATATTTCCTTCCTCCCTCAATATTTCTCATCCCTTGGGGTGTCCTATCGTGCTGAAAATACTGGAGAAAAGGGGGAGGTGGAGATTGGTGTTTACAGGCATCTGGAACAAGGGGCCATAGTCAAAACTGCTGCTGGAGCAGTCCAAATCCTCTTCATAAAGCTTGTGATGGTGTGCCCAGGAAAGTTCGAAGCGATGATTTTGTGTTTGCTGGAGTAACTGACTGCATCGGAAAGCGAGGCCGGGAAGAAGTACACAAGTATTGGAATATCAATATTGGAAGGATAAACTTGGGTTAGAGGAGAGAGCAGTGTGATCAATAGGGCCGTGCACGTGAAGAGAGCTCACGGGCCAAACTTCACGGGGCTCGGTGCCGCCACTCGTTCTGCTTCAGAGTTTTGTACAAGTGAGGCGGAGGTTGGCGCCATTCGCTGGGTGTCCAGATGCAGATGACATCATGATAGGCGGGGAGGCTGCTGATAAATTTCAGGAATGCACCAGACAACAGGAGGATTTGGAGACACTGGGGGAACAGGCTAATACAAAGGAATTCAATATTACACAATGGAAAGTTATTCGTTTAGGGAGAACCAATAGCGCATTTAAATGACCTGGAGCAGGAGCAAGCTAATGAAGGAAAAGACTTGAGCTGGTGCTGAGGAGCAGTAGGGATAGCAGCAGCCCAACAAGCCAATAATAGTGCAGATGAGATTTTGGAAAAGGGGTCTCATGCTGCAGCTGGGGAGTCCCAGGCTTCACATGGGGTCACTTGTGGCAACCAGGCATTGAGCTCAGAGTCCGAAGCAGGCTGGTCCCTTATTAAAGTGAGGGAGGCTACAAAGGCTTCCTCACCACTGCCAGACCAGTTCTATGCATCAGGACATGAAGCCTTGGATGCAAGCGGTGATGCTACTGTAGCACACCTCTTAGCAGAGACAGCAAATGACACTTTTGGGTCGCCAGGACACTTGGTTGAGACCACAGCTCAACAACATGACTCCTTTGCTGTAAATCAGATCAGTCTCGGTCTCCTCTGGCTGCAGGAGCAGATGCACTCAGGGACCAACTACCAGCAGAGGGGAAGAGGACAAGAAGGAGTTAGGCCTGTCACTAAAGACTTTCCAGGGGATGTAGAGCTTACGGGCTTACAAAAGGGAAAGGAGCCCCTTTCACAATGGAAAAGCCACGAGCAGCCTTTCCGAACTCCTGACCATCATAGGCTCAGCTGCTGGTCCCTGGGCTGCCGGGTGAAGCAGCACTGCTGCACATACAGCCAGCCCTGGCCTCACGTCCATCCTCCTGGGTCACCGCTTCCACAAAGCCTCCTGCAGCAACCCTGCTCCCGCAGATGAAACACAGCCATCTGGAAAAAGCTGCTTTCCACTGCCTGAAAGTGAAGGTGCGATCCTGCGAGTCGGAGGATGGATGAGGTGAAAGCCTCCATCCCCACAGTGTGTAGGAACCGATACCTGCCACCGGGCCTGGTCTCCCACAGACCCCATAAATCTGACATTTCCCTTCCCCTTTCCCCAGAGAAGGGTCTGCTCTCCTGCCAGCTGCAGTCCCCATGTACCCCACCAGCCTTTCCCTCGTTAAGTATTTCTGAGTGAGGCAAAAAAGGTTTTACTGCCCTTTGTACCAGGAACTGGGGAAGTCCGAAACATGGAAATATTTCTGGAGCCAAAAATTCGTTGTTTGGTAGAAAACTTTGTCATTGCTCCTTTGCAAGCCTGTCTGTACCACGCAAGTATAAAAATTTGCCAGTTCTTCAGTACTATTTAACAAACAGAACATCTTACACACTCTTAGTTTTTTAACCACCCCCTGTAACGCACGTTTTATAGGTAGTGTCAAGGAAGAAATGCAGAGTATCAGTATTTTCTCTCCTAATGGTTGCTTTGTTGTGGGAAGAGAGTACCTGAATGGCTGTGGTGGGTTCCCAGGGTGACACAGCAGGGCTGGGATTCAGCCCACTGCTAGGACCCACCTCAGTCTGCACCAGCCATGGAGAGGAGATGCTGCAGCGCAGGGGCACGAACCTGCCCGCGGTTCAGGTTTGTAGAAGGGGCAGACCCAGAAAGGAAGGAAAGCAGCACCGACACGGCGTGTATCATTATGAAATTATTTCTCTGAATTAACGTCTCGGTTTAATTCAGTCGCAGCTTTCTGTGTGTGGGTCTGGTGTGGCTGTCTGATGTCTGTCTTGATTTTAAGAAGTCAGTGTCTGAACGGGTGACTGTAGCTCCAGAAAAGGTTTAAGGTCCTTTGCCTGCAGTCCCTGGCTGCGTTCCTAAATAGTCGTTTAAAAAGAGTCCACTAAATCAAAAGCCAGGTAAATCAACAGAGCACTCAACGTCGTAATGAGGCCAGTTATAAGGTAAATTACAACATTATTCAAGCACACCAAATTCCTCCTCTGGCATTTGTCCTGCTAAGAGCAATGCACCTTAAAAGTGGTGAAATGACTTCTGGCAGCCTGTGAAAAGAAGCCGTGTCTGGGGGATGGGAGGCTGAGCCCAGCCCCTGTCTTTGCATCAGCTTTTAACTCTGGGGGGGTGCTTCTGGCAGCAGCTGGCCACCTCTCTGCTGTGCACCCGTGCCTTGTTTGAAAGGTTCATGGATGGGCTCTCAGAAATGGTGTGGTACCAGCCACAAACACTGGCCATGCGCTCTCTCACTTTCCAGCAAATCTTGTTACAATTTTCAAAGCAGGGGATTAGAAAGACTTTAATTAGGGACTCGGTTAGCAGGCTTGAGACTTATAAATCTTTTGTTACCGTGAATGAAACTCTGAACAGATGTTGATGTTTTTGAAGCTGCCAAGACCCACAAGATGGGCGCGCAGACCCTAAGGAGATGGCCATTACTATGTACGTTAGATAGAAAAGGCTTATGAGGATGTAAGGGCAAGAAGCCCGAAACGGAACAAACTTTCTGTGCAAAGCATGGCTGGCTTTTACTGATCCATACCTTGGATTATGAGAATCTATGCACTTATTGTAAGAAAATATTTGATATTGGTAAACATCAGAGAGAGAAGTGCCCCTCGCCCCTGCCCTGCTTTCAAACCACAGTGAAAGCGCAGTCGAAGCTGTAAAGATTCTCATTTTACAGGACACGGCGCAGAGAAAACCCCTCATCCCAAGCCTTGCCAGCAGGTCGGGGTGCAAATCGGGAAGAGCAGCCCTGCCTGTCTGCCGTGCCACGCTACTGACCTATATCCTCTGGAAAGGCGACAACGAAGGTGTTTTGGTGGAATTAGAGGTTCTCTGAGAAACGCTGTAGCTACTGTGTACAGAGCTCCAGCCCTCCCAGTCTGCTGAGGCCCGAAGTAAAGGAGAGAAAAGCAAAATCAGGAGGGAATATATGCACTCACACGACTTTATATAATATGAAACTAATCTAGTGAGCGTGCATCAGGCTCTACAGTGATTAAAACACCCTGTATAAATAACCTGTGGGGCTTGGAGTGGGTTTTTTTAAAGAACAGCACTACATTTACAGGCAAGATTGGAGGACAGAGGGTAAATGTATAGCTTTGCTTGCAAAGACAAACAGAAGGGGTAAAAAGGGATCAAGAAATGCCCATTCAAGCCTGTGGCATTTGGCTCCTTCCCCTAGCTGAGGAGCGGTGTGTGTGGTTCAGAGGAAGAGCGTGGTGGATGGCCAAGCTGTGCTGGGAGAGCCAACACGGGCTCCAGGGGCTGCAGGTCGCTCCAGCCTCAGAAGGGGGGCAGCCCAGCAATTGCCAGTGATGCCAGGTGGCGGGAAGTCCTGCGGTGCTGTGGCCTGCTCTGATCCCCACCACACTACATCCCCCTTTTTCCCAAGCTCTCGCCCCAAGTCTGCCTGCTTCCTGCGATGGAGAGCGGTGCCACGCTGCCCCCCCGCCCCAGCACACCCTCAGCATGCAGCCACTTGGACAGGCTTCCTAGCCTGGCCTGGCCCATGCAAGCCCCTGCACACTCAGTTTCAGCCAAGGAGGAAAGGTAGAGCCGAGCAGCACAACTCTCACTGGTAATTAACCTAATTACTGGCTAAAAGCAGCGCGTGCTTTATTTTCAACCTCTGCCTCTGCTGCAGCGCGAGGGAAGGGGAATCATGGAATCATGGAATTGTCAGAGTTGGAAGGGAACTCTAGAGATCATCCGCTCCAACTCCCCTGCATTTAAGCAGCATTGCCCAGAGCACATCACTCAGGGCTGCATCCAGGTGGGCTTGAAGGTCTCCAGAGAAGGGGACTCCACACCCTCCCTGGGCAGCCTCTGCCAGGGCTCTGCCACTCTCAAAGGGAAGAAGTTCCTTATGTTTAGATGTTCAATTTTGTGCCCATTTCCTCTTGTCCTCTCACTGGGCACCACTGACAAAAGACTGTCCCCATCCTCTTGACAGCCATCCATTAAATATTTATAGGTATTGATGAGATCCCCCCTCAGTCTTCTCTTCTCCAGACCAAAAAGACCGAAGTCCCTCAGCCTTTCCTCATAAGAGAGATGCTCCAGGCCCCTCATCACCTTTGTGGTCCTCTGCTGTACTCTCTCCAGCACTTCCTTGTCCTTCCTGAACTGGGGAGACCAGAAATGGATGCACTGCTCTAGATTGGTCCTCACAGGAGCAGAGCAGAGGCAGAAGATAACCTCCTTTGGCCACTTCCTTATGCAGCCCAGGATGCCATTGGCCTTGGCCACAAGAACACACTGCTGGTTCGTGGTCATCCTGTTGTCCACCAGTTTTAATGGGCAGCGCCATCACCCTCTGGCCCAGGGGACTGCTTGAGATGAAGCTAAAGGCAGAGACCTGCCCTTTCACCTTACACCTGGGAGGTAAAGAAGCCCTACAGAAGAGGACTGAGAAGGCAAGGAGGGGTGTCCTGTTTCAGGCCCCTGCTGACCCCGTGCTGGAGGTCACCGTGAATTGCTCCAAATACTCCAAGTACATTATTTTTCTTTTTTCTTTTTTTTTTTTTTCCTTTCTCTCCTTTTTTCTTCTGTGGAAAAACTTGTAGGTTTGTGTGTGGGGAAAGACCAAATTAATTAAGACCAATTGGTAGCCCTAGCGATTACGGGTGGGGTTTAGCCCGTAGATGCAGGAAAGCGAAGCCAACCCTGCAGGGGCCGACCAGGCATGTGCGCCTCGGCAGCAGCGCAGAAGAAAGGACTTGGCATCTGGGAAGCGGCTTTTTAAAAAAAAAAAAAAGAGAGAAAAACCCCAGAACGGCCAAGGGTGCATTTGCTACAATAATCCACTGAAACAACAGCCGTCTAAAAATAAGGTTGTTTTCTAGACTAAGCTCCTTTTAACTTCGTTAGTCATCACCAGCTCCCAAAATAAGCTCGGTGTAACAGTCTCTCCTGGTAGCGGCTGTAAACAAACCCGGGGAGGCGGGAGGGAAGCGCAGGGGAAAGGGAAGAGGAGCAGCGGGAGGAGGCGGG
>VZTM01025136.1:143478-157439 GCA_013400555.1 Jacana jacana | reverse complement strand
CTCGGCGCTCGTCGTCCCCGCCGCGCCGGCAAGCGGAGAGCTGGGCGGCGGCGTCCGGGGAATGAAATACTGCCTCGGCGCTCTCCCGGAGGGCGGGGGGTGGGTGTGTGGGGGTGTCCTTGCAGCGCCCGGTCGTACCTGCTGGCGGGGGAAGCAGCTTGGGGGACTGGGGGCGTGGGATGAGGGGCGGCCGGTGCCCGGTTTTCGAAACCTGGGGAATCGTTCGAGCTCTTCAAGCCCCCGCGCTGCCCGCTCGCACTGCTCGCCCGCCCCCCTCCGCCGTCAGCCTGCGACCGGGGGCTGGCGGGGTGCGACCCCTTGCACAGCCATCCCTCCTACCCTTCCCACCCCGCCCCTCAAAGTCTCCGGGGGGTGAAAGTGGGGATCTCGGACTTGCCCATTACCGAGATGGGCCGGTTCACAGATCGCTTCTGCCTCCCTACCCTTCCCCCCGAGGGCCGGAGCTCGTTAAGCTCAGGGGTTTAACTTGAAGGTCATCCGTAAATAAAAATAACGGGCCTGAGTTTATCCCGGGTCACACCGTTCCCATCTCTGGTCTCGGTCCGGTTTTCTTTTTTTTGTTGTTGTTTTTTAATGACTTTCAACAGTAGGTGAGGTGGAAACGGGACGAACGAGCCTGCGATTGACACAGAGAGAGAAAGTTGTCGTTTCCTGGTATGAGGTTGCCTGCTCCGGTGTCGCTGATAGCGGGTCACCATAAAAAGCTCTCATAGGAGGAGATGATTGCAGGGCTGCCTCTGTCTCTGTGCTTCACCTTTTGCCTTTGCGTTGAAGCAAGGGTGGTGAACCCTTGCCTGCCTCTCGCAGCCTGCCAGCGTGCGGGTGGAGGCGTAGTGCTCCCCTTCCTAATGCTCCCCGATTGCCCAGCTCTCCAGCACGTTGTCCAAGTAGTTGTTAGGAGCTTCTCAGTTTTTAGAAACAAATCACTAACAAACGTGGTTTTAAGAGTTTCACACCGAGCTTTTCAAATGAGTGTCCTAGTAATTAGACACCTGGAAAATACAGGGGCCTAAGCAGATTCAGTGTCAAAGTCCTAGTGAGAAAAGTATCTAACTCCATGAGGCAATTTTGAAAGCATGAATTTAAATACAGACCTAGGCATGAGTTTCATTTTTAGAAATGTGAAATAGCCCTCACCTTCCCTCAAGCCCCTCTGAGCTGCAGGTGTTCAGTGTTCCTAAATAAAGAGTGTAAATAGAAACTGATGGTGACTGGTGCCTTGCAGGATCAGCCCCTTAATGAAAGAAAGGAATAAAACCTTTGGTCTGTGAAATTAACTACATTAAAAAAAACACAAACAAAACAATCTGCATTTTCTGTGTTGCTAGAAAGTGAAATGCAGCAGGTGAAGGTGTGCTTACAAATCGAGGGGTCCAGCTTCTTGTCCGAGTTATACTCCGTGTAAGTGTGAATTTTGTTGGAACAGAACCATTGTAGACCTGCACTGGCCCATCTTGGGTTTGGCTCGAGACATTTAAAAGGTGCCGTTGGAATTGTCTTGGTCTTAAGTTTGCGGGTCCTGGGGGGGGGCTCGCTGGATCGCAGTTGTGACAGCGACTCCATGTTAAAAAGCGCTGCCTTCCTTATGTCCCTCTCGGTGCTGCCAAAACGCTCTGCACAGCTGGCAGTGTGTGATGCGGTTTCAGGTCTTTGTAGCCACCTCCATCTCCCCTCCCTCAAGACTGGAGTTTATTTCTACATGTCTAAGTCACCCTGCTGAGGAAATTGTCAGCATGCTACAGATGCTGACTGCGTGTGTGCATCCCATGATTTCTGTAAATAGGGAAGCTGCGGAGAAGAACGTGCTTTCCCAGAAATCCTGGCTGGTGGTTTTTAGCTCACAAACTAAATGGTTTGATCCCGTTCCTAGTTACAGCTTTGGGGCTTTTATAGTTGGTGGACATCCTTTCTCCACGCTGCCTGGAAATGTAAGATGCCCAAATTTATTTGGAAGGCTTTGGGCTTTGCTTCTTTCAATTTTGAATAGTATTGTGTGAGAAGCTGTATGACACGTTATTTTTCTTGGCCCTTTCCAAGTTGATGTTAAAAATACGCCTAACAGTCTAAAAAAGGCTATTCCTTGCCATTTGCATTAGGGGAACTTCCTGCTTGGAGCACTCAAGTCTGTCCTTTTAAATTAATTTTATGAAAAACTGGATGCCAGAGGCTGGTCTGAGCCTTTATATTGCCTGTTCAGCCTGGGCTTGGAGATCTCCAGCAGACTTTAGCATTCAAATTTCACCCTGATCATGCATTAGGTTTTAAGAGAACTGCTGGGTTCGCAGTACTGGTCACGCAGGTAATAATTATCACCGCTATTTTGGTAGTTTTCCTATTTATTTTTAACAGAAGCAGATGCTGCTTGTTGCACCCCAGCTACAAAAGCCACCCTGTGGGCGCAAAGCCAGGACAGCGCGTGGTCCCCTGCCAGGGGAACCCAGCTGCACAGGGTCACTGCACAGTGGGGGACCAGCTGGATGCAGTACCCAGCTGTGACATGTCATCAGTGCCACCCACCTGCACCCTGGGCCAGGAGGCTGTGGAAGGGCCCATGGGATGTACGTGGAAGAAGAGCTTAGGCAGCATCCCAACAGCAGGGACATCACCTTCCTCTGGAGCTGGAGGAAGCAGTGAAGGGGTTGATGCTGCCTTGAAGGTGCTACTTAGGCCCTTTCTCTGAAAGGGAGAAACACCCCTCAGTTCAAGAAGGACAGGGAACTGCTTGAGAGAGTCCAGGGCCACAAAGATGATTAATGAAGTGGAGCATCTCCCATATGAGGAAAGGCTGAGGGAGCTGGGTCTCTTCAGCTTGGAGAAGAGGAGACTGAGGGGCGACCTTATTAATGTTTATAAATATATAAAGGGAGAGTGTCAGGAGGATGGAGCCAGGCTCTTCTCAGTGACATCCAATGAGAGGACAAGGGGCAATGGGTGCAAGCTGGAACAGAGGAGGTTCCACTTCAATATGAGGAAAAACTTCTTCACAGTGAGGGTGACTGAACACTGGAAGGGGCTGCCCAGGGAGGTTGTGGAGTCTCCTTCTCTGGAGACATTCAAAACTTGCCTGGATGCGTTCCTGAGTGACCTGCTCTAGGTGTTCCTGCTCCAGCAGGGGGATTGGACTGGATGATCTTTCAAGGTCCCTTCCAATCCCTGATATTCTGTGATTCTGTGGGAAGGTCTAGCTGCTGGTGTACCACTTTGGGTATGGGTTTTTTTCCATGAAGAATGAGAGGGAAGTGGTGGTGCTTGTGGTGACACCGAGCGGTGAGGCCATGTGTCAGGGCAGGAACAAAAGGGGACTCATTTTTGGAAAGAGGGGACTCTGATTCCCCCAGGCAGATCCGCACCTCTCTGTGACTGCTGCAGTCGGATGATCCTTGTCAAAGCAGCATCTCATTCTCCATAGTTCTTGCCTGCCTTGTTGTTTGAATAGGGTGTGAAGCTGCAGCATCTCTTGAATAATCCACTTGTATTTGTGGCACGCTTCGGTGTAATTTAATGACCCTTCCCTGGAAAACGGCCCGTCTCTGAGGGGAAGCCAGAGAGTGGGTTCAGAAGGTGTGGTTTGCTCACCGTTGCTGTCTGTTCCCTGACATGAGGTGTATCAGCTGGAACGTCGCGGAATTGCTGAGAAACAGCGACAGCGAGTTCTTTTTCAAGTATCGTTTTTGCCTGGGAGTCGTTGCCAGTGAGAAAGGCGAGCAGGGGATCACCAGAGGATGACACCAGAGAGGGCTGAGCTGATAAGCACAAGAAAGAGAATAGCCGCTGCCCTGGTGTTACCAGCTTGGGTGTGTGTAGGGGGGTGTGTCGGGGTGGTCACTTGCATCTGCAGTGGTCCTGTTGGGAATAACAGCTGCAGGAATTAACAAAACTTTTCCGTATCTCCCCAGGGAAGGTGGGCAAAGGGTGAAGGTGGGTGTTAGCTTGCCTCCTGGCAGGGAAGGGGATGAGCTCCCCATGTGGACCAGTTGCAGCCGTGGGGTTTGCAGAGTTTCCCTCTGTCCTGCAGGAAAGCGCTGCTGCTGTCATTAAGGATGCTCGGGCTGATGTGCTGTAAGCACTGTTTTGGGGCTGGATGCTTTTCCACCCTGCTGAGAGGAGCATGTAGAACAGCAGTGACTGAGCTCAAAGTTCAGCGTCTGTTGTCCCTGGCAGAAAGGTTTCACTGTCCCTTTCCAGTATGGCACAAGATACTGGTGTTAGGGGCTCTGACCCGGTGAGCTGGTGACATGGAGTCTCCCTGCTCCAGAAGACACTTGGGGCGGTGACTCCTCTGCCCATTGCCCCCCATTGAGGGCACCACTGCCTTTGGGTGGCCAAAGAGAGGTCCACCCCACAGGTGGCCTTGGCCCAGGGGAGAGGAGCTGGAAGGGTCCCCGCAGTGGGGTGAGGCAGGGACGGGCTCCTGCGGGCTGGCTTTGGGGTGCTGGTTCCCTGTAGCACGGCAGGGATGGGGACATGCAAAACGGGGCTGGGGTCGGCAGCCCACAGGTGTGAGCCTGTGATGTCATCTGTCAGGGTGCGAGTCCGTGATGTCATCTGTCACCTTCTAGGTTTTTCACGCTGGCTGTTTTAGCTCTGCTGTCGCTTTTATATTGTACGCCCGGAGCTGTTAACTGGTGAGACGGTTGGCCAGGAGCGTGCTGCTGGCAGCGCTCGACGCGGCGCACGCAACAACCGGCAGTTTCAGTGGAATTTCAGCTGTCGCAGCGTAGCGAGACATCCATGTTTATCCTTCACCTGGCCTCTGCCAGTTGGGCTGGAGGATAAGTGGTCCCAGAAACCAGAGCAGGTCAACAGATCCGTCATGTTCCAAAATCCTAGTTAACTGGAACCAGTTGGAAACTTGCTGTAATGGAAATTTTGGTTGTGTATAATTTTTTTAACAGAACGCAGTTGATGGTGTTCTTTGCTTTAGCATGGCTCTGCTTTTCTTTTTCGTCCTGTGTTGTTTTTTTTTTTTTGTCTACTCCAACTTTTCAAGGAGGGGGTCAGGCTCACTTATGTAAAAGCACATGCAGCCTCTGAACGCTGAAGCGCCGTTGTTTGAAGACTCCATGTTTTTTGCTCGGAAGGTTTGCATAAGAAGAGCGTCCTCGTTACAAGCTCAGTCCGTGCGTGTCCCCCTCGCAGGATAACTTGTCTTGTGCTGCTCAGTTAGTAGTGTTTTCAAGGTTGCTGGTCTGCAGCTTCTCCCCCAGCACAGCACGCTTGTGGGCTCAGCTGCTAAGGAGAAAACTGCTTTTGTGTGTTGTGCCATGTCCCTTCACTCCAGCTCGGTACGTTACTGAGTCAATATATTTGTGCAGCACTTCATATCATTCTTTTTTTGTTTGTTTGTTTTCCAGAACACTATAATTATACATCTTCCAACGTAAATGCTGGCTTGCCTCTAAATGTGGCACATTCCTCATTGTCAACTCCATGTCATGGCCTTCAGACATCAAATCCCGTCATTTCAGTTGTCCCATCAACAAACCATCCTTCTGGATATGGAGGACACATGGACAGTGGGGCCTCTGAGTATTACCTGCCTCCAAACATTAGACCTAATGGAGCTCCAGCACTGGAGAGCCCTAGAATTGAGATAACTTCTTACATGGGACTCCATCATAACAACAACCAGTTTTTCCACGATGAGGTTGAGGACACCATCCCAAACACCAAGCGGTCGCCTTCCACTGCCACTTTGAACTTACCAAACATCGAGGCGTACAGAGACCCGTCCTGCTTGAGTCCAGCAAGTAGCTTGTCTTCCAGAAGCTGCAACTCTGAAGCGTCTTCCTATGAGTCCAACTACTCATATCCGTATACTTCACCCCAGACCTCCCCGTGGCAGTCCCCGTGCGTCTCCCCAAAGACCACCGACACAGAAGAAGGCTACCAGCGCAGCATGGTGGCCTGCACTTTGCTCAACTCTCCAAGGCACTCTCCGTCCACGTCTCCCAGGACAAGTATCACGGAGGAGAACTGGCTGGGGGCTCGTAACTCCAGGCCTCCATCTCCCTGCAACAAGAGAAAGTACAGCCTCAATGGCCGGCAGACCTCCTACTCCCCGCACCACTCCCCCACGCCTTCTCCACAAAACTCCCCGCGAGTGAGTGTCACGGATGAGACATGGCTGGGGAACACCAACCAGTACACCAGCTCTGCCATTGTCGCCGCCATCAACGCCCTCACCACCGACAGCACGCTAGATATGAACGATGGGATTCCCATCAAGTCGAGGAAGACTGCCATTGACCACACCCCGTCCATGACTCTCAAAACTGAACCGGCGGGGGAGGATCATGGGACCATATCACCAACTGCCGATTTGTCACCAGATGACTTCTCCAGCTTTCAGCACATCAGGAAAGGAAACTTTTGTGAGCAGTATCTGTCTGTGCCACAGCATCCCTATCAGTGGGCCAAACCAAAGTCTCTGTCTCCGACATCCTACATGAGGTAAGGGACCCTGACTCAGAGGGCAGTCCTTGTAAACTTTATTGCATGCTTTCCCCCCCCCTCCCCCCTTTCTCCTTCCCATCTTTGCTTCCCACTGAATCTGTCCATCCACTCATTCCATTCTGGCTGCTTCTTGTGACACTGCCTCCGTCCTTCATGCGGTGTGACCATGAGTAAAACCTTGAAGGGTTAAAACATCTATCCTAGGAGTCACCCACACATGGGTTGTAACTGCTTTTCCCCTTCCCAGGGGATGAGTTGCAGCTTTGGGAAGCCTGGAAATAGGGTATTCAGAAGCTCATCAGGCAGCAGGACAGTTTGGTGCCATCAGACCTGTGGCTTTACTTAAATTGTTCATGTCTTGATATGTTTTTGTTGCTGAACTAGGAGATCTTCTCATTATTGTGGCTGTTACAAGGCCTTTCACATTGACACTTCAAAGACAGTGAATAGAAAGAGAATAGGAATTTGGCTCTGTTATGCACTATTTAAGCTTTTACTTTGCTTCATCTGAAAGTTTCTTACCAATCTTCTTTTCCTGCCTGCTTTGGACAGTGATTTTCTTCCCCCCTGCTCCTTCCCCTTTTTATATTTAAAGAAGAAAACCTTATTTTTCAGATGATAATATACTAGTCACATTTATTTATCATAAGACGACTCCAGGTAGGAAGCGCCACTGAATAGCCAGGGTATGAGTTGCAGCCATTACTTTCAGTCTCAGTCGTGGTCTTTATTTTGAAGCCTTCTAAAGGCTGTGTGTACAGTGGCACCTGGTGCAAGAAAAGAGTTTGACTCTCTGAAAGCTTGCAGGCTGATTTCAGTCCCTGGTTGTGATGGCCACCCTCATCCTCTTCTCCAAGTGCTTTTGGCTTCTTGCTTTTGACAGCAAAGGTGTCTTTCTTAAAATGAAGGTAGTGGGCACATAGCTGAAACGTTTTAATTGGTGATACATTCCCCAGCTCTCAGCCTTGCCAATCTCACTTTTTTTTCTATCCAGCACCTCTCTGCCATGTGCTGTCTCCCAAAAACTGAGATTGAGCAGTCTGTGGCCCTTTGTGTTAACGGTATGTGGTGCTGTGGTCCCCTCCCTCACCATTCACCTGAAAGGAGGTTGCAGAGAGGTGGGTGTTGGCCTCTTCTCCCAAGGGAATCATGACAAGACCAGAGGAAATGGCCTGGAGTTGTGGCAGGGGAGGTTCAGATTAGATATTAGGAAGAATGACTTGACTGACAGAGTGGTCAGGCACTGGAACAGCCTGCCCAGGGAGGTGGTGGAGTCACCATTCCTGGAAGTCTTGAAGAAATGTGTGGATGTGGCATTTGAGGGCATGCTCTAGTGGCTGAGATTGTAGGAGTTTTTTGTTGGACTGGTTGGATCTCAGAGGTCCTTTCCAACCATGACGATTCTGTGACTCTGTGCATTCTCCTCCTGGTCCTTTCTGTGTTGCCCAAGCTCCGTGCAGGACCCTGGCTCAGTTCAGCACTGGGAAATGCAGCAGCCTGTTTGGAGCGGGGGTAGAGACTTTTAACACCAGGCACATCCTTCAGAGCCTTCCCGTGAACGTAAAAGAATGCCTTCTAAGTTCTCCCCCTGAAGTGCCAATTAGCCCGCGTTCCTCACGAGAGGCTGGCCGTGGGCTTTGGCGTTGGGTCAGGGGGGCCAGAGGGGTGGATGCTTTTTGCCCAAGACTTCAAGGGCAATAATAGGACGGTTTGACCAAACAGGCTTTTATCTTTCCGTTGCAGCAAGCGGCCCGCAGGCGCTTCGCTGCGGTCCGTCAGGAGGCACCAGGCGTGCCCGTGCACTAACACAAACAAGCAAGGTGAAGCGTACGGAACGGAGCCCCTGCCACGTTGTGTATTTAACTCTTTTGGGTTTTTTTTTGTTTTTTTTTTCCACTGTTTTGGTCTTGTATAAAATATGTTTCCTGGTTCGCAATATGTTTCCATGTGATCTCATTAACTCGTGCTCCGGGGCAGTTGGAAGTTACTGTCGAAATGTGATTTTAAGTTATTTTACCAATCAGATATACTGACCGTGCTTCCTTCCACCAAAAATACCTCTCGTTTTATGTATATGAGAGTGCTGGGCAACTGAGCACGGACGTCAACAGGATCACAGCCTACGCAACAGAAACTATGTTATTTTAAATCTTTCCAAAAAAATTGGTTAAGAATTTGTCACAACAGAGCTGGATGGTTTTTATTTTTTTTTTTCCTGTTATTTTACACATCTGTTCTATTTCAAATGCGAGGGCTGCAGGGGTGGGTTCCAACAAACAACTCAGGCTCCAAAATCTACCCGGTCGTAATGATTTCGAGATAACCAGATTTGATTACCTCCTCTGTCTCTTCCTGAATACGCGGTACCATTTTAATCAAAAAGCCAGCGTGCCTTGGAAAATCACTGGTGCCTTTCCCTGCCTCTCGTGCCTTCCCATCTCTTTGGGGGAAGGAGGGAGTGGGGTCAGGCAGGTGGGTGCTGTCCCTTTTCCCAGGATTTTGTAGCTGGCATCAGTCTAAAAGNAGGAGTGATAAAAGTGAGCTTGTTTTTTTTTTTTTTTTTTTTTTTTTTTTTTTTTTTTTTTTTTTGTAGTGTTTCTAAAATGGATGATGTTTTTCATTGGTCTTAATTAGGAGCTCAATCTGCTTTAAGCTTTTCAGGAAGGCAGGGGAGAGTCTGTTTACAAAAGCTCGGAGTGAGAGGACGAGGGGCAATGGCTTCAAGCTGGAGAAGAGCAGATTTAGATTGGGTATTAGAATCATAGAATCATTCAGATTGGAAGAGACCCTTGGGATCATTGAGTCCAACCATCAGCCCTACTCTACAAGTTCTCCCCTACACCAGATCCCTCAACACCACATCTAATCTACCCTTAAACACATTCAGGAATAGGTTATTTTAAGGAATAACAGATTATTAACAGGAATAGGTTCTTCACCGTGAGGATGGTGGAGCACTGGAACAGGTTGC
The DNA here is from genome assembly GCA_013400555.1 of Jacana jacana. Taxonomy (NCBI): domain Eukaryota; kingdom Metazoa; phylum Chordata; class Aves; order Charadriiformes; family Jacanidae; genus Jacana; species Jacana jacana. The sequence continues at coordinate 147,991 of VZTM01025136.1, read as the reverse complement.
CCAGGGAGGTGGTGGAGACCCCTTCCCTGGAGATATTCAAGGGGAGGCTTGACGAGACCCTGGGCAGCCTGGTCTAGGTGGGGGTGTCCCTGCTGACTGCGGGGAGGTCATACGAGATGACCTTTAGAGGTCCCTTCCAGCCTGGACCATTCTATGATTCTATTGTTAAAGAGTGTGTGATAAGAAGTATAATAATGCCTGCCTTAACAGGGACACAGTCTTCCTGTGCCTCCTGCTTAACTCGGATGCTTAACAAGGGTTGTGAGCTCAGAGGGTAAGAGCCCTGCTCTGTGGGCTGGGGGGCTCTTCAGAGGAGGTTTGGGCTTAGGCATCCTCAAGGGCTGTGAAACAGGTGGCTCTGTTCCTGCGTGGGACTGGGCACCTGGGTGCTGACTGAGGGTCACAGGACGGGGTTGGAGAGCAGAGCCCGACCCTACAGCCGAGGCTGGAGCAGCACAGGGATGAAGCTGGGGATTTGTCTGCCATGCTTTTGTTGTAGCCCGGGGTAGGAGGTAGGAAATATTTGGAGACCAGGCAGAGATTTTCAGGGGAAGCTTTGGAACAAACCCTAAGGTGGCGATGGGAGTTGTACCTTTTCCAGACCGAGTTACCTAAATGTACTGATCTGCCTCAAAAGTTGAAGTAAATCATTACATGGAGGTCCGAGAAGTGGTCTTAGTGAAAATCTGCTTTAGCTTTATCTCCAAAGTCTTCCCCCCCACTTCCCCCCTGCCCCAGTATTTGTGCATTGAGCTGTCTCACTCAAATCAATGGCATGGATGGGCCAATGTTCATGGTATGAGCTTCACAAGGCCAAGTGCCAGGTCCTGCACTTGGGCCACAACAACCCCATGGATCACTACAGGCTTGGGGAAGTGTGGCTGGAGCTGCCTGGCAGAAAAGGACCTGGGGGTGCTGGTTGACAAGCAGCTGAACATGAGCCAGCAGTGTGCCCAGGTGGCCAAGAAAGCCAATGGCATCCTGGCTTGTATGAGAAATAGTGTGACCAGCAGAAGTAGGGAGGTGATTGTCCCCCTGTACTCAGCACTGGGGAGGCCACCCCTTGAGTCTTGTGTCCAGTTGTGGACATCTCAATACAAGAGAGATCTGGAGGTGATGGAGCAAGTGCAGAGGAGAGCAACGGAGCTGGTGAAAGGCCTGGAGATTCAGTCTTACTGAGAGCAATTGAAGGAGTTGGGACTGTTTAGTTTAAGGAAGAGGAGGCTGAGGGGAGACCTCATCACTCTCTACAACTGCTTGAAAGGGCATTGTAAGTGCTGGTCTCTTCACAGGTAATTAGCAATAGAACGAGAGGGAATGGCTTCAAGCTGCAGCAGGGTAGGGTTAGGCTGGACATTAGGAAAAAAATTTCCCAGAAAGAGTGGTGAGAGCCTGGAATGGGCTGCCCAGGGAGGTGGTGGAGTCCCCATCCCTGACTGTGTTTAAGAGTAGATTGGATGTGGTGTTGAGGGATCTGGTGTGGGGGAGAACTTTGTATAGTAAGGCTGATGGTTGGACTCGATGTTCCCAAGGGTCTTTCCTGACCTGAATGATGGTATGAAATTCAAACAGTTTTTGTCTGTGGTCCTGCTTTCATAGTTAATGTAGGAAAATAGTTTTAAAAGAAGCACTCTGACCAGGCAGTTGCAGCATGAGCGACTGATGTTTTTTGCTGTCTCAGTTGTGCTTCTTTCTGTGACATTTCCCCACCACCCCTCAGCTGTGTATAGCAGAATCCCTCACAGGCAAACATGTCAAAGCTCAAATGGAAGTGCAGCGCTGGACTTCTGCCCTCAGGTATGAAGGTAGTGTTATGGCCTATTTCCAAAACTGAAATCCCATTTTTATTGTTTACCCACTCGTTAGCATGTCCCAGATCATCCTATACTACAACAAAAAGCGTAGGCACGCATGAAAGTGACAGATTTCTGAGTATCTTACATTTTTTAACGACTTCCTCTTCAGCCTCTGTATTTGACTGAACACAACCTGAAATTTCCTAGCAGCAGTTTCTTACTCATTGAAAAGTAATGCACTGTAGTGATTTCCAGTTGTCATCAGTTTAATCCAAGAAGTACAGCTGGCCTGTAACCCTTGAGTTTTCATTAAATGTAGTGTTTTTTGGGGGGGAAGGGGAAGAGAAATGGTTGGGTTTGTTGGTTGGGCATATGAGGTCTACCACACCAAAAGGAGCTTCCAGGAATAGACACCCAGTTCCAGATGGTTTATAAAAGCTCCCTGTTGTATTTTTTTTTTTTTAACCGTTGAAAGCCACGTTTTCTTTAGCTACAGTCTCTTCTTCAGCCTCAAATATTACCTGTATGTTCTTGACCTCACAGACATGGGGTTATGTAGTTTTACGTATGGAGGCTATAGCTTGCACCCAGAGAGTGTATGGCTGGATACCTGTCTACCAGTTGCAAAAGCACATTTGGCTTTTATCTGCATCAATGGGCTTGTTTATTTTTTGTGGATTCTTTGGATTCCACTCTTGTGACTAGGAGAGTAGTAAACTCCAGCAGGCAAACATTGTTCATTGAGGCCCCAAACAATACAATTTCCTTAAAAATCATGACTTTTAAACTGTTGGTTGTTATTTCCTTCTTTCTTTTGGTTTGTGGACCTCCCAGATGCTCTTGATGTGATTTATTTTTTTTATCCTTGGGAGGGGTTGGGGGAAAGAGATGGTTTGGTCCAGATCATGAGATAGAGGGCAACCTTACTAGGGAGAAGTTGAGTTTCTCAAGAAACTGGGGTTTTCTGAAGGTGGTAAAGGGCACCAACTATCTTAAGATGAGATAGTCACTGGTCGTGCAGCAGCACCGGATTTGCTGACCTGCATGTTGATGGCAAACTCGGGTGTTTATGGCAAGCAAGAGGAAGTTCTTTAGACAAAGCAGAGGCAGGGCTGTCTGGGCAAGACCCAGTGAAGTGGGGACTTGGGGCTGTGTGTCAGTGACCCTTCTCCTGGGACTCGTTAGTGTTAATTGAGGGGCAGAGGGAATGGACAGGGAAGAGCCTGCAGCGCCTCTGAATTTTTTCTCTTTCTTGCTGTATTTGTGCTGGAGGGGGATGTTCATATGCCTCAGCAAGTTCAGTTTGCTACCACGTAGCAGCAGCTTTTGGTTAGGTTGGAGTGCTGTACCATAAGGCTGAAGACTGCTTGGAAGCCTGTGCCAGTAAACAGATTTAGTTTGATTTTTGGGGTGAGGTGGGTGGGTTGTGGTTTTTTTCCTGCCTGTTTGCCTGTTGGATTTAATCCTCCCCACGCTTTCTCCTGACTGCAGTTCATTCAAACGCCCCTGTGAGCACCTTATTAATGGCCTTCCTTCACCAGCTCGTTTTAGGCACCATGTGATTCTAAATTGAGAGTGAGCAGGGATGCGATGCCAGCCCCTTGTTACCTCCATTCCCACGGCAATAGCGTCTTAGTCTTTCTCTAAGCCAACAAATGGAAGATTTCCCACGCAATTCGATCTCTGAATGTGACGTTTCAGGGCGGTAGGTAGTGTCAGGTGTTATCTGGGAGTACGATGGTGGCAACTTGCGTTTTCACACTTCAGCATGAGGAATTCCAGTGCCCTGTGTACGCTCCACAGAGGAGTTGCTTGCTGGGCTTGCCAGCAAAATACAGCCAAGCCTGGGGTGGGACACAGCATCTATGTTAACAGCTCGCAGCCAGATTGCTTAATTGTCAGGCAGGAAATTAAAAAAAAAAAAGAGAGAGAAAAATCTACCTATGTTAGGTAAACTCATGGGTGAACTATAAAGCAGGTATCATTTTTTCCTGACCACAGTCAAGCTGGTGGACATGTAGGCATCATTGTTGTTTTCCTGCACTTCCAACAAGCGCTCGAGGATCTGTAACAGGCATCTGCTTTGATGTGGGGCACAGGCGATCAACAATAAATCCTGTCCATATTTGTGCTTGGCCCACTGTCGGAGCAGGTAACTTTTACCAAGCTAGCAGCCTGGTCAAAGTTTCAGCAACCCTGTGGTTTCCCTAGTTTATGGTGTTTCGCTTCTAAAGGAACGCTCCCGGTTAGAGAAAAGAAGTTTTGTGCAGGGCACCCAGTCTCAGCCACGCTCCTTCTGAGTCCCTTGACTGACTTAGGCACTTACCATCCTGCTCACCCAGGTGGTGGCCTCTGCAGCTGCCAGGCAGCCCTCTGGGGAGGGTGACTCCATGCCGGAGTGCTTGGCCGAGGAGGAGAGTTGTTAGTCCCTGTGAGAGACCGGCAGTTCTGATGCCTTCACCACAGCAGCCCTAGTGAAGGACACAAGTGGTTGCAAATCTCTTTTTCGAGTGGCCTTGGGCATCTAGTAGCTTAGAAAGTGTAACAGTAATTCAATTCCCAAATGCATAGCAGTCAGGTGAAAATGGGGCTTAAACACCTTTGCAAAGTTTAGTAGAAGTTTTTGGCTTTGTTTCTTCCCTGTCTATATTCCAGTCCAGTGTGCTGCTTAGTATCTTTCTTTCTTTCTTTTTCTTTCCTTTTTTTTTTTTTTTTAA
>VZTM01025136.1:89495-143469 GCA_013400555.1 Jacana jacana | reverse complement strand
TTTTTTTTTTTTTTTTTGGTAGCTTGATAAATCTTTCTGCTAAAGGCAGAAGTCAGCCAGACTGGATAATCTGTTTTTGATTTAATCATATTGTGTATCTGGTATATGCAGAATAAATCACTATTCATCTGGCTTGTAATCTGATTTATGTAGGACGGAGGGAGTTACATTGAGCGAGTTTTCTACAGCCTAACACCAGGTTTTGTGAACCCTCCTTGAAGCATCCAGCCCTTATTACAGCCTTTAGGAGGACTGTAGTTAGATTTATTATGGTGTAGAAAGCAATGGGACAGGCTTTCAATTGGTGGAAAATTTGATCTGAGGGAAATACAGTGATGTATATTTGATAGGAAGACTGCGTGAAGACCTTTTATTTCTCTTCTTGACCCCTTTGGAGAGGCTCTTCTCCCCTCCACGTGATGCTGGCTAGATGAGGTAGTTTGGGCCTTTTGAAATTGATAAGGCTTATTTGCAGCAACCAGATCTCATTTTTTTTACCACTCCACCAGTTGCTTGGTGACTTTTTCCTTTAACCACGTGTAGCTGCAGGAAGTTAAGTGCATGATGAAGATAACCCAGCATAGGAAATAGCTCTGACAGCCCCAACCCATGACACTGTTAAATGCATCACTCTGCTTCCTTTATCAGGAAAACTGCCATTAATTGTCAATTTATAATTGGGCAGGTGGTATTTTGGAATTTCAGTGATAGATTGCAGGCTAACACAAAACTGTGTTTTTATGTTCAGGCTTTATGTGAAAACATTAATTTTACAGCTTAATTATACTGATGTTGTCAGGTGCTGATTTGAAAGGTGGTTTTGTGGTTTTTTGGTTTTTTTTTTCGTCTTGTTTGTTTGTTTTGTTTTTTAAATAGATGTTATTAGTTATGGAACTGTTACCTGTTTCCGTTTATCTTAAAAAACACCCCCAAAAATCCCTCACCACTTCAGGGCTACATGCCGCCAGTCAGAATTGCCCTTTTTAATTAAGTGTTTCAAGTTTTTAATCTGATAGATGTTGTGTCCTCAGAAAAAAAAAATAAATAAAAAAAAATCCATCAAGTGAGAATTTACTTAAAACCAGAAACATCTGTTTAAAAATGTGTGCTGATCATCACCAGGAGAGACACAGCTGTTTTGCTCTGCTCTTTGTCATTTATCATTAGTCAAATATGGTTTATCCAGAATACTTTTTTTTTTCTTTTTTTTTTTTTTTGAGCCTTTTTTGGAGTAAAGTACGTGTTCCTGATGTGCTAGGCACAGAGTAGTGGCTAGAGACAATGGCCAATTGCCTGTAATTTTTTGCTGACTATTTGCTCTTTGTATAATGAGTGTCTGGTAGCAGTAGAGCTCTTCTTTGTCCCCCAAGGTCCCTGGCCATTTTAGGGGAAAGACTTGCACAGCAGCTCAAAAGATGTGGCGTCAGGCCTCTAGCCAAGGCTGAAGCTCCCATGGTTGGGCAGGGGGGAGGCAGTAGCCAAAATTGGGGTTTGTCTCTGGCAGGGGTCTTGCCTCTGCAGACAGTGCCCTGCTGCTGGATCCAGATGTTCACAGGAGCTGGGAGACCGCACAGAGGCAATGTCTGCCTTTTGGATGAGCTCCCATTGGGGCTGAGCTGGGAGCTGTATGGCTACTTTCTTCTCTATGGAGAAGTAGCTGTGTGGCTATTTTCTTGCATGGTGAGTAGAACTCAGCAGGTCATTGTCCCCCTGTACTGGGAACTGGTGAGACGCCACCTTGAGTGTTGTGTCCAGTTTGGGGCCCCTTCCCACAGAAAAGACATTGACGTGCTGGAGTGGGTCCAGAAAAGGGCAACAGCTAGTGAGGGGTCTGGAGAACAAGTCTTATGAGGAGAGGCTGAGGGAGCTGGGGGTGTTCAGCCTGGAGAAAAGGAGGCTGAGGGGAGACCATCTTGCTCTCTACAACTCCCTGTAGAGAGGTGGGGTTGGTCTCTTCTCTCAGGTCACAGGTGATGGGACAAGAGGAAGCGGCCTCAAGTTGCATCAAGGGAGGTTCAGATGGGATATCAGGAAAAATGTTTGCACTGATGGGGTTTTTAAGCATTGGAATGGGCTGCCCAGGGAGGTGGTTGAGGCACCATCCCTGGAGGTGTTTTAAAGATGTGTTGACATAGTGCTTAGTGACTTATTTTTGAGGATGCTCTGTGTCCTGAGGGTTGGAGAGCAGGGGTAGCTGGAAGTTTGGCACCCGTGACTCGCCAGTGAACAGTGTTGGGGGGAGCAGGGGTTGCCTGAGGGAGCTAGGGTGGTCCTGATCCTCATCCAGGGCTGGGAGGACTTGGTGGCTCCAGCTGATGGCTGTAGTGGGGGTCTGTAGGCATTCAAATATCATGGCTCAAACTGGCAAATGTGTAAGAAGTAAAGAAAGATAACGTAGAGAAGCTTAGCACCACCTGAGGTCCCATCAGTGTATATGCAGCTGTACAGCAGCAGAGAGGAGTTAAATGTGCTGGTGATGAAGGGCTGGATAAGCACTCAAAAAAAAAAAAAAAAAGACAAAAGGGAAAAATCCGAGCTGTGAGTGGTTATAGTCTCTGGTCTGCAGTGGGAGGCAGCAGGGGTGCTTTTGGGGATGTGCAAACTAATGCCTGTGGAGCTGAAAGTGCTCTGGGGTAGCGTGTGGATCACAGGGAGGGTGAAATAGAGTATTTGGTCTCCAGCTGAATATGCACATGTAATATAAGCATGCAGCACAGAAGGTCTTCTGCCTCCTTTCCCTCCCATCCGGCCTGTTTCAGCCATGATTCGTGCTGCTAAGGCTGTCCTTGCACCAGTGCTGTAGCAGCGAGGAGAGGAACCAGTAAACCCTTATTGGCTGGCATCCTCGTCAACCGGGAGAGAGCTAATGAGCCTTTCAGCTTCCTCCTTTGTGCCCTGTGGTGGGACGAGCCCTCTTCACCGTGGCAGGTAGACCCAGTCTGTGGTGACAACAAAAGGTTGAGGACTGTGGTTTTCTGCTTGCTGGTGGTGTTCTCCAGGCCGGTGGGAGGGGTAATGAAGTTTGATGTAAGATGACAGGGTAGTATGTTGTGGTTGTGCCTTTTAACTACTTGTAAAGGCTTTTGAAGGACACCTGGTGAGGAGGAGAATTCACCAAAGGACAGAATATACACTAGGTACAAAACTAGCGTTTTCACCAGGAGTTTCCTGATGAATTCCTTCGATTTTAATATCTATAAATTCATCTCAGGCCTAACACTGTTTCTACAGTGCTTGCTTGTTTCTTTTTCTTTTTTTTTTTCCTTTTTTTTTCTACCCAAAGTGTCAAGTTGGCATTTCTTACAGCCGACCTCTCCTAACTATTTTCAAGTGTGGAAGTGGGTTTCCAAGAATGACACTTAACCACGATGGCGTGTTGTCGGAACCTGCTTGCTTGTGTGATGGTAACGAGTCCTTATTATTTTAGTTAATTGCAGAGTCGATACAGGGCCGGAAGAGAGAGCTGGATTTTTTTCGGGCTTCTGTGTCATTGTTAGCAGGATTTGTAAGCAAGTTCTGACTTCAGAGTTTGCTTCCTTGCAGTGCATGAACCAGAAAGCAAGCAGCTTCCCTTTGAGACTCTCTGCTGTGTTTTGTGCTGGGAAGGAAGCTGGGAAATGGCTTTTTTTAATCCTTTTCGACCCCTGTAAACTGAGTAGATTTGTTGAAATCCGTTAGATTCATTAAATGCAGAACTCCTCCAGAGCTGGTTTGGCATTCACTTTCACAGCAGAAATCCTCTTCCTTAAATTCCTCTGAGTCTTTCTGATTATCTTTCTCCTTTTGGTTCGAGAATCAATATATTAAGATATTTGTAAGCTGTGTCTTAACGTTTTTCCATTTAGTTTACAAATTGGATAGCATCTGGGCCATCAGACATGCTCGACCCATAAATCTTCATAAAATAACCATTACCTTCTAAATTACTTATGTCGTGGCATTATCCATATTGATGAAATTTTAAATGTAAGATGGTGAAGGATGAACTGCGAAACACGGTCTCTAAAGTAATAGTGCTGGATGCTTGTGGTTTTGTGATAGTGTACTTGATGTTAATTTTTAATACATTTTCCTTTCCATTATAGCCCATCCCTGCCTGCCCTTGACTGGCAGCTGCCATCTCACTCAGGACCTTATGAACTGCGTATTGAAGTGCAGCCGAAATCCCACCACCGAGCTCATTATGAGACAGAAGGCAGTCGAGGGGCTGTGAAGGCATCTGCGGGGGGCCACCCTATTGTGCAGGTACCAAAGCGTGCGGCGAGCGGCACGGGTTGTTTTATCTCGGTGCTCTGTGGTGAGCAGCCTTTCTGCTCCCAAACTGAAAAAGTGACAAGAGGTTTTTCTTGTCCTCAAGTAGGGCTGCGCATGAGCGCGCCTTGGAGGATACTTTAAAGTGGATGGACAAAGCCTTCATTAAAAACAAGGCGAGAGCATCCGCTTGCTCTTAGCAGTGTGAGTATGGGTGCAAGCAGATTGCTGCTGCTCTGTGCCAAGAAGGCCAATGGCATCCTGGGGTGCGTGAGGAGGAAGAGTGTGGCTAGCAGGTCGAGGGAGGTCATCCTCCCCCTCTACTCTGCCCTGGGGAGGCCTTGTTTAGAGTCCTGTGTCCAGTTCTGGGCTCCCCAGTTCAAGAAGGACAGGGAGCTGCTAGAGAGGGTACACCAGAAGACCACAAAGATGATTAGGGGCCCAGAGCATCTCTCTTCTGAGGAAAGGCTGAGGGACTTGGGTCTTTTTGGTCTGGAGAAGAGAAGGCTGAGGGAGGAACTGATCAACACCTATAAATACTTAAAAAGTTAGTGTCAAGAGGTTGGGGCCAGTCTTTTATCAGTGGTGCCCAGTGGGACAAGAGGTATCAGGCACAAAGTCTGTATAAGAAGACCTTCCCTTTGAGGGTGTCAGAGGCTGCCCAGAGAGGTGGTGGAGTCTCCATCTCTGGAGACATTCAAAACTCACCTGTGCAACCTGCTCTGGGTGGACCTGCTTTGGCAGGGTGTTTGGACTAGATGATCTCCAGAGGTCCCTTCCAACCCCGTGTCACTCTGATTCTGTCTGTGTCCGACTTAGCAAGTGTTCAGCTGGCAAGCGGTGACTGTGGACCTCTCTGCAGTCAGATTCCAGACATGCAGTTTATACTGGAATCAGCTGGGGACGTGCCTCAGTACACTTAGTCCTTAACTTGTGGTTGGATTAATCAGAGCTGTAAACACATGTTGGAGGGCAGAGCTGCAGCAGTAATGTGGAAGTATGTCGCTGGTTTGGATGCTGCAGTGAACGCTGAGCAAAGCGAGGCTTGTTGAGTTTCTTCTGTTTAGCTCCTTAAACCCTTCCAGCCGCTCTGGAAAGCATCTGAGGTCTGAGTCTAGTTTCATGAATTCTACCAAACTCTTCAGTTACTGTACATAAAGCATTTAATTTAATAACACTGTAAGCTGACCCGTAGTTCATTTATGTGGCTGGTCTCATTCATGTTTAAAGAGCTTTTCTCAGGAGTGGGAAGAACAAGATTTTTTTGTTGTGGTTGTTTAAAAAAAGAACAGAAAAAGGAGAGGGAGAGAGAGCCAGCAGTTAAACTTTCAGTGCCTTCTCTTGGGGTTGTGACCCCCTGTGTGCCAGAGCCCGGGTGTTCTCACTGCCCTGATGTGGTGGGACCCCCAGGTGCTCAGGCAGGGTCCATGGGGAGGGAGGGAAGGAGGAAGGGAGGCGCTGATGCTGCTTGGGTTTCTGCCACAGCTCTTCCCGGAGGAGCTCTTCCTTGTCGGCCGACCGGATGGCTGGGGATGATGTACAGAGCACCCGTGTGGGGCTCATGCGCCTTTTGTTTGTTTACCATAAAACCCCCTGAGCAAACACGTCCTCGGAAGGGAGAGTGGGAGCTGGGGACCCCGTGGGGCAGGGGAATGCGGCGACAGAGCTTGTGTGCAGCTGCGGCAGCTGAGAAAGGAAAGTGAGGGGAGCTGTCAGCAGCCGACACGGTTCGCTCTTCAGCTCTGCCAAAACTCATCAGTGACATGGGATTAGGGAAGCGATCTGCTGAAAGAGGGAAAGTTTTAGCAGAACATTTGTGAATGGTATTAAAGAGGGGTTTGCCGGCGGACACGCTTGATGACAATTAATACCTACTCTGTTTGTGGCTCGGTGCAAGGAAATGTAAACGGGGGGGCATCAATTTGCAGCGTTTAAAGTTTCCTACGTGCTTTTTGGAAAGACTGAATGTGATGCCAACATTTAATTGGACTAAATGCGTCCAGACATTTCCCCTCTCATCCCCTGTCCTGGTCTGTTGGGAGTGAGTGTACTGCTTCCAAAGACAAACAAGTGTCAGAAAAGAGGAGAGAAAACTGCGGAAGGGCATGAAGGGAGACGGGAGGAAGCAGCCAGTCCTAGCCCTGTCAATTGGCTCTACCGGTTTAATAAAGATTAATGTATTTTTCAGTCCTTTTATTACAACATGAACATCCTTTTCTCCAAAATAACAGAAACATAAAGAGGGACAGGAAAAGCTTCTCCATGCTGATGCTGCCGTACCGGCCAGAGTTATCTGTTTGAGGAAATACTTAAGAGCTTCTGACTGAGACCAGAGTTGAATGGATGGATGAGAAGTACTTCCAAAAAAGAAAGTATTTATAAATACTTTTTACAAGAGAAATAGTAAATAATTGTAAAAAAGTACTTATAAATAAATGAAAGGAGGAGGAGGGAGTAACTTCTGATCAACTATCAACCAACAAAAGCTGTAAAATGCATCTCTGAATCAACATATTTCTGGATGTGTTTGGGTCAGGTTTGATTCAGTCCACTGTGTTACACAGAAAGCAGCCCAGGCTTCAAAATTCACACCCAGGTGTAAGCTTAAACAGTGCCTGAATGTCTTCAGGTGTGAGATTTTGGATCAAGCTTTTCCCTCTATTTTTTCCAGCTGTTTTCAATTACATTGACTCAGTGAAACCTGTCATAAAGCAGCTCTAATCTCTCACCTTGCCTTTTTGCAGTATATTTTTTGCCCCATGTGGGCAGTCGGATCTTTGTTGTGTTGCTGCTTTGGGGGATCTTGCTTAAAATCTGCTTTTGTTAAAGCTCTTCACCTTTACCTTCATCAGGAGGAGAGTGAGGATGAGGTCTCTTCCTCTCTTCTCAATTTGAAACCCTCTTTCACTAGCACCCTGCTTCCCAAATCAGGAATGCTCTCCATGTATCTCTAAAGCATGCTAAGTCAGGGGAGAAGTAAATCCAAAAACCATCCGCTGCTCATGGCACAGCTCACCAGCAAAATTGCCAGAAGGTTGCCTGTTTTGCAGCTGGAGTGTGTTTATCTTCTTTTTTCATTCTTTTTTTCCTTCCAGGAAAAGTTAGCTCCTTTGCTGCTGCTCCATCTCTTCTTGTAGGAGGTGGAAAGGTCCAGGAATCGGAGGTTTCTGAGGCAAGTGTGCTGGCCAAGGAGACCAGTGGTGTAGGAGGACAGGAGTCTCTCACGGGTGTGACATGAAGTCCAGGGTTGGAGACTGATTTTTTTTTTCTTTTTTTTTTTTCTTCCCCCTTCTGTGATTGTAGTACCTCCTACAGGCTGGTGACTTCTCTGGAGCTGGAGAGGGCCGCGGGTAAAGCTGAAGAGCTTTGCACTGGGACCTGGCAGCATGCTCAGTGCCTGCTGGTGTGTGAGACTATTCATGCTGTCCTTTACTGCCCGGGAAGGGGCAGGCAGTGCTGAGCATGGCAGGATGCCGTGAGGGTTTATGCTGACCCACCGGAGGGCCATGCCTGGAAGGTGCTGGCTGATTGATGCCTGCAGCAGCAGAGTCTTGCCCCAGCCTGGTGCTGGAAGGCGTCACTCGCTCCTTATCATCTCTCCATCATCTGCGTGGGGCTGTCTCTACCATCCCACGGGGCTGTCTCACAGCTGTGCTTGATGCCAGTAGGATTTCTTACGGATTTCTCCCTGTGAGACGGCTGCGCTCTCCTTTCTCTCTTAGAAACAACAGGGTTTTGAGCACTTCACGTTGCCTGTGAGGGTTAATGAGCCCGGTAACAGCAGTATTTCCTCTCTCCCACCTATCCTCTTTGCCTGTTTGGATGTTTAGCTGCCGTGGCAGCCCCAAGCTATCGCTGTTCTTGATTGCTGAACGTGGGATGAGCCGGCGCACCTATCGAGCTAAAAAGGCTGCAGAAGATTGGCAAGCGAGCGGTGCTGCTGAGCTCACAGCTGGCACCGGCTCCTACCCCTTGGCTTGGGGAGGTATTTTGTGAGTTGTTGTTGCCGCCTTCGATGGTTCCAGACCAGGGTACTCCCTGCTCTGAGTCAGAATGGGGCCAGTGCCCCAGCTGGCATGCTGTGCCAAGCAAGGGTGGAACCTGGGACCACTTTGGGGAGGGAAATCATGCCTGTTGGCATCCTGCTGGCACCTCCGTGTTTGCAGGAATTCTTGACTAGTGTGAGGATTTCCTCAAATGGAGCAAGATAAAGTGATCGGGGACTGTGGGAAAGTCCCAGTATTTTCTGCAGGGTGAACTTAATTCAAGGGGTTTACATCCAGAACGTCTCAAAAACATCCTCCAACTGGACCTATCTCCTGCTCTTCGTTTTAAAAGTGGTGGTGAGGAGTTGCATAAGATGGGGGTTACATTCCAGCCAGCGCTGGCTCTGTTTCAGCTGCAGGTAAGTAATCCGGCAGATAAAAGTTTGGGATCCCCGGGCAGGGATGGCACCAGATTATAAATATATGGTCTATAGATATTCTAATGAATAACTCATCTTTGGAAGAAGTCAAGCACTTTGGAATTTTTACAGGCAGGGTGTGGTGTAACTGTGAGATAAAATCCAAATACTCAAGAATGTTTAATTAAAGGGCATGATTTACTCCCATAGGAAACTGAACTAGAGGGTGAAAGAAAATATTCAAATGCACAGAATAGTCAAGTAAGCACTTTTGAAAGTCGTGATTATTACTCAGGTTTTTGACACAAAATATGCCAGGAATTTTCTTCTTGATCGTTCTTGACATGAGGGAAGAAAAAGGGAAGAAAAGGAGTTGTAGAGGGTTTTCTTGGTTTTTTTAGTCTAGGTGACCAGTATTAGTGAGAATTTGTTTTCCTCTTGGAAAAGTAAGTTCATACTGACGACAGATTGAATGCTGCCCTGCCTTTCACTGTATTGCTTTGCAGTGAAATGGCAAAGACTGGCTTTGTACGGCAAAGGTATGGCCTGTGTGCTCCAAATACAGAATTTTATCTGAGCCTGTGAACAGGTGAACATTCTGAACACTCTCACTTTACAGACAAAATGCTGATTTCCATAGCTAAAACCTTGTCTGTGCCAGCAGGCTTGCCCACAAGAGGTGACTTGCATCATTTCTCAAAAGATCACAAGGTCGGCACTTTTGTTTTGATTTTTAGAGGCCTTGAGGAAGTTGCTGGGATTTTTAAATCCTCTTATGACTAACAAGCGTCAAACTCTTCTCTCGAGCAATCGCTGTCGTAGGACTTCTGTGCACCTCCACCATGATTAGGTACCAACTTGCCTCTTGAGCTGTTGGTGCACCCTGGTAACACGTGGAGCATGTTATCGTTTGCTTCCCATGCGTTAATACCTTTGTTTTGTTGCTTTCGGATAACAAGCTCAAGCGGTCCAGGTGCTGGCTGCTGTATCTGTCAAGAGTCCTTTTATCTTCCAGAACCCAAGAACTACTAATGCCTTTTGCAAACCCCTCGGGGAATAGAAAGGCTTGTCAATCAAGCCGTGGTAATGTCAGGGGGCGGCAGTCAGTCCCACAAGCTGTGGATGCGTTCAGGTTGGGCCTTTGTGTTCCAACATCCTAGTCTCGTGTAGCACTTCTCATCCAACCTGGTTTCACAACTAGTTGATGATGTGAGGTAAAGAGGGCCGTGCCGTTACACAGAAGGTGAGATGGGAAGAAGAGAGAAATGGAGAGCTAAAGGAAAAGACCGGAGAAGAGGTATTTGCCACTGGTTACAGGATAAGGAAGCTGGGGGCAGGGAGCAGTTCCAGACAGAGCGGGGCAAGTCCTTCACAGCAGTGCTCTGATGCTGCACAGCAAGAGTGAGCCCATGGTTAATTTTTAAATACCTACTATGGGACTTCTCCTACAACTGCAGTGCATACATAAGTGCTTTTCTTGGTAGGGCTCCCCTGGTGCTGCCAGTTTGTTTTAAGCAACAGGGCTGCCACCATTGCTGGGTGAGTCAAGGGAACTGGAAGGAAAACAGCTCCTGGTGAGTCCAGCTCACAGCTATCTGACGCCTGACTGGGGGGATTGGATGTGGGAAAAAAATGGTGTTTGCCTCCTTCCCCTACCCTCTCTGGGTCTGTCAGAGGAGAGAGGAGGGCATATTCTTGTTAGTAAGCAGCGATTCGGTTTTTTGTATCACAGCGGACTTCCTCGCTCTGCTGCTCTCAACTTCTTTTCAGAAGGCAGCGTTATCCTTTTATCCAGCTGGAAATACAGTCCTTTCTTATGATGGGGATATAAAGACATTGGCCAGCACCTGTTAGCCAGGTTGCAATTAATAGCACAATGTCATGCAACCATACAACAAACCAGACAGGCTGCCTACGTTTTATAGCCTTGTTGTAGACAGCCGGTACTTCTTAAGAATAAATCCAAGCTGAATGGCTTTCAGGCTTCTTGCATCTGTACAGTTAAGCTAATCTCAAACTACCAGAGAATCAAAACTGAAAAGTAGAATGGTTTGGCAGGTGTTTTAAGGTTGCTATTGCTTCTATAAATCCAACAAAAGGAAGAAAGCCCATTGAAAGCTTTTTATTATGTTTTTTTTCCTCATTAGAAGAGCATATTTTGGGAAGGGGGGAGTTTCTCTTTTTTTGGTACTTCACATGAAGTGGGTCCTGCAGGGTAGTTCCACAAGCCCTGTAGGTAGCTTATGGCCTTCCTGAGAAGGGCCAAGTCCAGTAGGGAGTTGTTGTGGAAAGTGTGCTCCTCTCAGCTGGTGAAGATTTCGTGACCCTGAAAATGCAGCTTTGACTCTGATTTATGAGCAGTCTTGGGGACAGACTTCTGCTGTTTGGTGTAACAGACCAAATAAACTGTTACCTTTTCAAGTGAAAAACAAAATTTCAAAATTTCTGCCAGCCAGCACCCGGGGGATCCACTCTGCTCTCCTTTAAAAGTGATACCTTGTCCGTGCTCAGCCTGACGGGTGCCACTTTATATCCCTGTTGTTAGGATGCTGAGATATTCAGTCTGGCTTTCCAGCCCAAAGGATTTAGCCCAACATCCTAGGTGTACCTTCAGTTTGGACTCGCTGGCTGCTGGCAAAGCAGAAGTTGGTGGTGGTCTTGAGGGAGGAGGGGATGGAAAGCTTTAGCTTTCCCACTCCTACACTGTGGCTGTCTCTGTTCCCTCAGGGAAGGGGATGATGTTATCAGCTCCCAGCTTTCCTCTTCCTTGGCCTCCCCCAGTTTCCTTTCTTCGATACTGTGTGGGGTGTCTGTCTTCTTGCTGTCCTCTGGCGGGGGGTGATAAGGTAAAGACTACCCTGTCGTCATTTCACTTTTTTACCTTATTTACCTCACTCTTCACCATTATTTACCACCTTTACCCAGCTGAGTGGCTGTTTTCCATCACACTTAGACCTAGGAAGGAGGAGGAAGAGTCATCTTTGTCTCCACCACTGCTCACAGAGCCATCCTTTCTGCTTCCCTTGTTGGGTTGGTTTTGGTGACCAGCAGCACACACACACACCCTTTCACCCAAAACAATCAATGGAATTCTCTCTCAGACCAAGACAGACAGAACATAAATGTAGTAATATTTCTCCTCCTATTGCTCATTTACTTTGTCCTCATGTGTCATGCTGCATCCTTTCACTGGGTTAAGTGTTTTCAGTGGTTTTTTTCTGCACACTGTTTTGGGAGCATACCTCAAGAACATCTATTGCTGCTCTCCAGGGAGGAATTGGTACCCATCTTTGACTTTGAGAGTGCTGTGCTGTTCTTGTCTTTTCCATCCCTTATACCTGCTGCTTAATATTGCATCACAGAATCATAGAATTGTTTAGGTTGGAAGGGACCTTTTAAGATCATCTAGTCCAGCTGTCAACCTAACTCTGATAAAAAACCACCACTAAACCATGTCTCAGCACTGTGTCAACCTGTCTTTTGAATACCTCCAGGTCTGGTGCCTTAATCCCTTCCCTGGGTAGCCCATTTGCATGCTTAGTGACTCTTTCAGTGCAAAAATTTTTCCTGATGTCCAATCTGAACCTCCCCTGGCACAACTTGAGGCCATTTCCTCTTGTCCTATCACCTGTGATGTGCGAGAAGAGACTGACCCCCGGCTCTCTACAACCGCCTTTCAGGGAGTTGTAGACCTCCTTTTCTCATCCCCATCTCCCTCAGCTTCTCCTCATAAGACTTATTCTCCAAAATCACTCCTGCTAGAAGTTGCCACCTCTCTTGCTCTGTCTCTGAATTTTCTTTCTAGAAGTTGCCATTCTCCTTTCCTGCAAGCAGTTAGGTCCAAGCAAGATAAGAAAAATTCCCCTTGCCTTGTTTTTCGTATGCAACTAAGTAAGGTGCAGGTCTGCCTGTGGGCCTGGGCAGTGTCAGTGGATGGTGCTTGGTGAAGGTGGTAACAAAATGCTTTGTATAACCAGTAGGTGAAATAGTTGATTTCTCTGCAGTGGTGTGCCTGGAAAATACCTGCACCAGCCACAGCACCCCAGCAAAGGTGTTTGTGGTACTGCTAGAGAGGCCGCTGCAAATGTGCTTATGGAGCTAAATGTTCCCAGTTCTTTCCTTTGTAGGCTATATGAAGAACTCAGGACTCCATAATGTGATCTATTCTATCTTATATTTCTTTTTCTTAAAAAAACCCAAAGCATTGGAAAGAAGCAGTTCAGCTTAAACGGTACAAGAGGAGGAAAGCAACAGCCAGCGAGATTCCTGAGGGTTATGGCACACGTGAAAGCTTCGAACAAGGTCATAGTGTAAAACCAGAAATTGGCAATTGCTTAATTTGTACTCTAATAGTCTTTGTCTGTTGGGAACGGTATTCAATTGTCTGGGCTATTCGTGTTAGAAAATAGCCCCTGTGTCTGCACCGTGATTGCTCGCTTACGAGGACAATTGGTGGTGGTGGTTTTTTCCCCAGTAAATCTGTAGTACAAGCACCCTTACACTGAAAACATCAGGGGAACACCTAGAAGTGATGAGAGTTGCAAAATCAGAAGGCCACAGTTCTTCAGACCTTTCTGAGCTTCAGCAGCTCTTCTTCTTCCCTCCCAGCATTCAAGAAGCAGCTGCAGATGCTTCTGGTATGTCTAAAGAGGCTACTATTAGTGCTACAAATGGGCACCCGCTTCTCTGAGGAAAAGATATGACATGAGTGGACCTGCTTGCCTCATATCACCAGAAAACAACAAAAAAAACACACCACCAAACTGCATTCCAAGCAGTATTGGGGCACTCCTGAAGTTAGTCAGCTTAGCCTGCTTAATTCAAGCATATTCTTAGGGGTTTGCTGATTCCTAGTCAATTTAGGTGTTTTAAAGGAAACAAGACTGTGGATGGGTAAGATCTTGAGGACTGGGTTTAAAATGGCCTTGTACAGGGAGCTTCAGCTGATAGGTGAGGCTGTGGTCTGGGTGTGAGCTATGGTTGTGACTTAGTTTTTGCTGCAGCTGAGAAGATCTCCAGCAAAGTTACCAATCAGCAAATCTACTCCAGATTTGTCAGATATTGCAGGTTGACGTGAGCCCAAGAGCTGAAATGAAACACGGTTAAAATTAGAATGCAGCTTTACCAAAAGCCAGATGCTTCATTATGAGCTGTGCTAACCTACCTGCCAAATACTGCTAACCTGCATGAGGCAGGTGATTAATTTTTTACAAGTCTGCTCCGGCAACTAGACATCTGTCCTCTATTCCTAAAAGTAATATCTCAGGGCAAACAGTTTTCTTTTTTTCTCTTTTTTTTTTTTTTTTTTTTCTTGGTACTCCAAATTACACATATCATTAAAATTATATTGTGTGCATTCTCTATGAAGTTATACTGGAAGGCAGTGGTGTTTTGGATGACTTTCACACCAGTGTAACTCCATTGGAATAGTTTCTAGTTTGATATTTTCGCATTTTCATATGCAAGAAGAGTTAAAAAAAAGCAATCACATCCATAGCATACCTTGTAATCTGGAATGTCAGTGTATGGGGTTATAATGTAGATTTTCTATTTTAATCAGTCATTGTTCCAACTAAGTGGCTGAATCAGTGGAAAACACGGTGTTGAGTTACTCAGTTGCTCCCTGGAAGTGCATGGCAGCTTTAATTATGAGCAGGGGTTTATCATTTCTTTCCTTGTGAAGAGTAGCTCAAGATCTTCTTTGATTCATGCCACGAAAGGGAAGCGATCCATTGCGGCGTCTGCTGAATACGCACACGTAGGTAAAATACACCGTATGCCCTCAGTGCAGCGAAGTAAAACTTGCTCTTCTCTCCATGGGTTTAAGAAATAATTTAGCAGGAGTCGCGTGTTTTCACTGGAACAGCGGGGACGCGCTTGGTGATCAATTTACTTGCACGTGGTAAAAATAATAGAGGTTGCAGACAGATTTGTAATACTGATTTTAAACACCTGGTTTTAATGTTTCTGTACCCAGTAAAGCGGAGGGACTCCTGCTTTTGGTTTACACGCAGACGTTATGTACGTTAGGATTTAATGGAAGTCTCCTGCCTGGGTTTCACGTGCAGCCCCGCTCAAAGCAGTGAACAACACTTGTCGGGGCAGCGGGGATACGTTTTTGGGAGTTTCCCTGGTGTTTCAGTTACGGATGCTGATGTCCCCCTCTGTGAGTTCTTGCCCTTTTTGGTCACAGATAACGCAGATACTGTACATCCTGGTGAAAACTCACCCTCCTTAGCAGAAGCTCCTCCCTTGCCGCTTGCAATCCCACCCGTGTGAAATGATTGCTGCTGCAGTTGTGTGTAGTGCAAGGGGGGAAAACCTCAAAGAGATTGAGCCAAGTGGGGTTTCTGTCACAGTACGGCAGAGAACTTGAATACAGCCCTAACTTTTCCTAAAGGGGGATTACATGATGAGCACGTGCCTAAGTTTTTTCTACCAAGCAAGGATACGTGGATCAGTAGGCAGTTAATTGTGTTGCTTACCCAGTAATCTGGTTTAAGATGCTTTCACTGCCTTGCGTGGGTGTTCAAAGAGATGGGGTGTCACATGTGAGCATGTGGGGATGCTGACTGCCTGAAACTAGCATGCAAAAGCTAGTTTCTGCCCTCCATTCTTGCAGACCTCTTCTCTGCTTTTCAAGAGATCCATTAAGTTGCCCCTTTTATAATCTGACGTGCTTTGAGCACTGGTTGCAGGTTCCCCGTGTGTTGCTGCTTCCTTCTGGTGCTTTTCAGATGAATGCCATTAACTGGATCCTCCTTTTCCTCTGCCTTTGGTCCCTTTGAATTTGGGGAATCCCGTAGGATGATTGCATCTCATTTTTGTTTGCCACCATCATGCTTGCCCACATCTAAGGGGCATGGAGTTCCCATGTCTCTGAAGCTTTTACCGGGTGTCTTGATAGCAAGTCAAGCATGATGATGTTGGAGCCAAGCTTCCCAATGCTGTTCAAAATCTTCCTGTTCTTTCCTCTGCCTTTGGGCAAACTGCACCTTTCTTCAGTGACTGGGCTAAATTATAGACTTAAGTGACACGAAGTCTGCTACATTTAGCTGATTCCTGTCTCTGTGCCCGCATGAGAATAGCAGTATCAGTAGATCATGCATGTTTTGCATAGGACATGGATGCCCATATTCGCTGTACTTAAGAAGCCCCACGTTCCCCTCCCCTCGGCTCTCTGCCCGTGGAAGGGCAGTGGCTAGCCTTCGGGAAGCCCGGCAGCTGTGCAAATAGATGAATAGCTAGAAGAAAGTGTGTTGGAAGAGAGCTCATGTTTCCTTTCTGGAGAGCTGCTTAGAGCCCAGCCGTGCCTGATGCCAGGACACAGGCACCAGCACAAAGGGGTTGTCCCAACTTTTCATCCCCTCCCCAGCAAACACCTCCACCCGAGGCTGCTGTGCCTGGCTTAGTACCACAAGGAGAAAGACCTGAGCCCCGAGATGGTTGCGGCACGTCAGGGTTAAGGAGCTCAAGCAGGGTTCGCAGGACGTTGCCTGTGCTTGCCTGGGGCCAGGACTACCCGTGCCGTGGATCTCCTGCGGGTGCACATTGGCCAGTCAACCTCAGGGTGTAGAAAGGATGCGAGTGACTGTGGGTGACCCTTGTCAAAGCCAGCAGGGGCGAGCCGGGTGGCACGGCGCTGGATGCAGCCATAGGGGCGAGGGACCGGGCGCTGTGGGGGGGGTGCCTGGCAGGGTGGGCAGCAGCGAGGCCGGTGCCGGGGGTGACGGGACACCGAGCTCCCTGCGGATCCTGGCCTGGCATGTTGTTGTTGTGATGGCTGTGGCAATGATTTCAATGTGTTGTGTTGTGGTTTTAATTTTATTTTTTTTTTCACGGTGGAAAGTAGGAGATTCACAGCATGGTTTTAATTAGAATCGCTCGTTTAGTCTCTCACTGCGGCGTGTTCTTTAGTTGAGAGATAATTTAATTTTCTTTGTTTCGGAAGATTTTCCTGCTTGTCTGTGTGAAACATCTTTATTTACTGTGCATCATCTGTGCCTGGTGCATCACTTTGATTGTGAGGGGAGTCAAAAACAAAAACTTCCCTGGGCTGTGTTGTCTTCCACCTGCTGTGGCTTTTAATATGGTCTCACTGCTATACATTTACCAAGTGCCTGCATTTTCTAGGAGGGAAACACCAGAGGAAATTGGCCAAGCAGGCAGGGTTAGATTTAGCTGCAAAACTCGCCTTGGCTTGAAGAGGAATAGCATGTCTACAAGTTATGAAGTGCCAAAGAAGTGTAACTGGTGTGGGTTGGGTTGGTTTTTTGCCTTGTCCTTTATCCATGAAAAAAAACCCTGCCTGTTGGAAAGGCACACCCACACCCTAAAAAAAAAAAATATAAAAAAATATATTTTAAAAAGTAAAAATCCTGCTGCTTTTTGCAGAACTCTGCATTAACATCAGATAACAGCTTCTGCGCTACGGGGAGTATTTGGTCTGGTAGGAACACAATACAGCGTGGAGCAGTTGCGTTTGTATATATAACAGTATTTCTATAGGGCTTGTCATCTCATAATTAAACAAAGCTATGTAAAATATGTGCATCTCTCCCCGTGTGTGCAGGACTTCATAAAATGACTTGGAGCGTGCATATTTATTTTTATTTTAAAATGGTAGACGGTATTTATTCATCCATAATCCTTAACAATCCTACGACAATTTCCTAAATGGCTTTCAAATTCATTTTCAACAGCTTCTCTCGCAGTGATGTTGCTTTCATTATGGGGCCTTTTGCCCATAGCTCTTGGTCTGCAATTTGTAATATTCCTCGGTGTAGTCTCAAGTATTGTTATGGAATACAGAGTACAGGGTCTGACGGGCTCCAAAACGGCATACAGCAATAGGAATTCTGCACAAACTCCAAATGGAAACTGCCAGGGACAGGCAAATGTAGACCACGACTTGCAGGCACATGCGCTAGCACCTAGGTACACAAGTAATCTCAAGCACGTGGCCTGAACACATCAAAGCCTCCTTTGCTAATCCCTCCCGGTGGTGAGGAAAACCTTAAAATATGTGAACCGACACAGCCCCACGGCTGGCTGCAAGAGACTGACCCGGAATGGAGGCAGGTTGGAGAGGTTTTGCAAAGAGCAAGAGGGTGCCCTGGCGATGCCGGCACTGGGCCTGCGGCTCTGCAGTTCCGCTGGAGTCCATGAAGCCCCTGAAATGCTCAGCCTGAATAGACTTTACTTCGGGTGGGTTGGTCTCATCATGGGGCATTGTCAAACTAGACACCAAGCTGAAATAGCAGATGTTCTTAGAAAAGTTGTCTGATGAGTGAAAGCGTTCTTCTGTTCCTCTAGCCTTGAGTAATATAACATAAATTAAACAAATGTGGTCAAATTTGGCCTCTAGCTTCTTGATTCTCCATTTATTAGTGAATACTCTTTTCCCTTTTTATTAGAAAGGGATTTAATATGAGTAAATTTGAATTTAGTATAAAAATGAACATTAGCAGGAGTGCTGCCTTTTTATTATGATTTTTACATGCATTCTGATCTGGAAACAACAGCAATAGCAAAGCCACCAAAAACCATAGAATCACAGTGGTTAGGGTCAGAAGGATCCTTAAAGATCACAGAGTTCCAACCACCCTTCCTTGGGCAGGGACACCTCCCACCAGACTAGGTTACTCAAAGACCCATCAAGCCTGGCCTTGAACCCCTCCAGGGATGGGGCATCCACAGTTTTTCTGGGCAACCTGTTCTGGTGGCTCACCACCCTCACAGTAAAGATTTTTTTCTAGTATCTAGTCTAAATCTGCCCTCTTCCAGTTTAAAACCATTACCCCATGTCTTATCACTCCATTCCCTGACAAAGAGTCCCTCTCCATCTCTCCTGTAGTCCTTTTTAGGTACTAGAAGGTGCTATAAGGTCTTCCTGGAACCTTCTCTTCTCCAGGCTGAGCAACCCCAACTTTCTCAGCCTGTCTTTGTAGGAGAGGTGCTCCAGCCCTGTGGTCAGGTTGGTGGCCCTCCTCTGGACTCACTCCAACAGGTATGTGAGTATGTGATGCTCCAGAACTTCCTGTGTGCTCCAGAGCTGTGGTGAGGAGCACTGCTGGGATCAAGGAAGGGGGGTTCCTGAAAACTTTGCAGGCAACTGAGTTCTTCCTTGCCATACCTCTCCTCTGAGGGAGGGAAAGGTTACTAGTCCCATCTCAGANAGGAGAGGTGCTCCAGCCCTGTGGTCCTGTTAGACCCACCCCTCCATGGGGAGGGAGGCTGCAGGTGGAGCTGGTTAAGTGTCCATCTCCCAGCTGTGACCACCCGCTGTCCACCTAGTGTTGTGAGTGACTCCAGCTCCAGGGTACATCAGGCCCCCAAAATCAGGGTGAAGGAGCTGGAGTGCTGAAGTGAAGGTGTGGTGGAGCTGACTTTGGCTTTTCCCTCTGGGAGAGAAAAGGGCTGCCAAGTACCCCTGGTCAAGTTGAGGGTCTTGTACCCCTGCTGTGCAAAGGATGGGTGATTGTCCCAAATGCATGATGGTGAGGAGCAAAGTGTGGTGTGTCTATAGCAGGCTCTGCTACTGCAGAGGGTTCTCACAGAAAGCTCTGGGCTAGGTGAAGTGTGCCTTTCTGGTAGCACAGTCCTGGGTTTATGGGACATCCGTGCTTTGGATGGTGGCCTGGGCTGGTTGCAGGGACAAGTCTATGTTTTAGGTTTATTTGGCTAACCATAGATGTCTGCAGCTGAGCTAATTGCCTTAGCTTCTCTCTGTAATCAGGGGAAGGCTTGTCAATACAGAGTTCAGGGAGCTATTAATTTTATTCTCATGTGAACATCTGAAGCAGCTCAGGTAGGTCACACCTTCAGAGTGCATGTCTCATTTTGCTGGCTTTGAAGGCAGCCAAGGTGATGAGGCCCTGTTGTTGTCCAGCCTGTATTTGTTTAAGTTAGGTGGCATGAATCACCTGGCTTTTCCCTGGTTCTTTCTGACTTGATGATGTTGTTTATAATTATGTATAACTGAGTCCAGCAGGCTTTAAGATCTTACAGGTTCATCAGGACCAAGGTTTACTTCTTAGGTGAGATACCTGAGTAAGGCTTGAGTATGATGGGGAAGAACAGCTCCTTTTAAGTCTTTGGCATTCGTGTCGCTGGCTTGGGAGTTGACCTGTGCCAGAGCCTCATCTTTGAAGTCAGCAGGCTGATAGAGATGCTGTCTTGGCTTGGGTGTGAAAACGCAGGTCTCAGTCACCAGTACTCATCCTACCTCCCTTCAAAGGAAAAGGCATTACCCTCAGTATCTACCTCAAATCCCATTTGTGCAGCAAGAACCTGCAATGCTGACTGCAGCATGGTGTCATCCAATTTGCAGCAGCAGATAAGCTGCTCTGTAAAGCCTTCATTGGACAAGGTCTGCCATTAATATTTGGAACACTTCATTTGTCTGTCTTACTAGCTTTAAACAGGGTTGTGGTATTAGCTCGTCAGTATTTGGATGCAATCCTAGTGTGGCAGCTGTTGCTAAATAATGTTACTCAACATGACAATATTTAGAATGATCGATTGAAAATAGTACTTATATGTTGAGAAAGTTTATCTAAGAGTCTTTCACGCTTATTTTGTTTACTGGCTGTTGGAGATCGGAGGCCTTGCTCATTTTAGCCCTTATGGTCTTTTGGGGGAAGTTGTTCATTTTATGCTTGTTGGTTGGAGAGTCTGATCTATTGCGTCCATTGGGATTATTTGTTTATTTTTTTGCTAAAACAAGGGACATCAATCAATGGCATCACCGTTGCTCTCCAACAACTCACAGTATGGAATACAATCTCTCTGGATTTTTCACAGTTTAATCATACTGTCTTGGAGGTCAAAACCTTGAAGCCGAGCTGTAAGATATACCTGACCTATTTTTATTGCTACATTAAGATGCTTTCCGTGAAAGGCATGCTCTCGGATAAAACTGCAGTGTAATTGGAGCTGTAGGACCAGGTGGATCAAAGGTGGCCTGTGGAAGGGAGAGCAGGACCAGAAATGTGTAGTGACCTGGCAAAACACGCTGCCCTTTTCTGCTCTGAGACGGGAGTCACAAATAGCATGTTTGTGAAGCTTGTGCCTGTGTCGACAACACTTTGTGTGCGTTTGAAACAATGGAGGCAGACCCTGTTGTGAGGAACATACACGTGCGGACAGCACTTTTTGGACTCCAAAGAGCAAAGGGGTTGCATTAATCTGCTTTGTTCCCCAAGGAATGTGGGTGTAAATTGCGTACTGATAGGAGTTTTTGTACTGATTAGCCAGCAGTGTGCCCAGGTGGCCAAGAAGGCCAATGGCATCCTGGCTTGCATAAAGAATAGTGTGACCAGCAGAAGTAGGGAGGTGATTGTCCCCCTGTACTCAGCACTGGTTAGGCCACACCTTGAGTATTGTGTCCAGTTCTGGGCACCTCAGCACAAGAGAGATATCGAGGTGCTGGAGCGAGTACAGAGGAGGGCAACAAAGCTGGTGAGAGGCCTGGAAAACAAGGCTTATGAGGATCGATTGAGGGAGTTGGGGTTGTTTAGTCTGAGGAAGAGGAGGCTGAGGGGAGACCTCATCACTCTCTACAACTGCTTGAAAGGGCACTGTAGAGATATTGGTGCTGGTCTCTTCTCACGGGCAATGAGCGACAGGACAAGAGGGAATGGCTGCAAGCTGCAGCAGGGTAGGGTTAGGCTAGACATTAGGAAAAAATTTTTCACGGAGAGAGTGGTCAGCCAGTGGAATGGGCTGCCCAGGGAGGTGGTGGAGTCCCCCTCCCTGACTGTGTTTAAGAGCAGATTAGATGTGGTGTTGAGAGATCTAGTGTAGGGGGGAACTTGTAGAGTAGGGCTGATGGTTGGACTTGATGATCCCAGGGGTCTCTTCCAACCTAAATGATTCTATGATTCTATGATTCTATGAACCAGAGAGCTGTGCAGTGCTCCGTTTTCCCTAGTGAAGAAAGGGTTACCTGGCCACATGGCATGGTTACTGGCTTCTATTTTATAATAAGGCTGAAGCACAAATGGATTGAATATAGAGCAGGCTGGAAATTTTCTCTGCTCTAATCAAGTCGTGTATCCGTGATGAGGCAAAAACTGTCTGGCAGAGCCAGAGGTGAGAACTCGATCACCCTGTGCCCAGCGCTTGCTACGCCTCCAGATGCGAAGCCGTCTTCACTCTGCACTTTTATAAAATGCCTTAGAATCATAGAATCATTTAGGTTGGAAGAGACCTTTGGGATCATTGAGTCCAACCATCAGCCCCACTCTACAAAGTTCTCTCCTACACCATATCCCTCAACACCACATCCAATCTACTCTTAAACACAGTCAGGGATGGTGACTCCACCACCTCCCTGGGCAGCCGATTCCAGGATATGACCACTCATGTGAAGAATTTTTTCCTAATGTCCAGCCTAACCCTACCCTGCTGCAGCTTGCAGCCATTCCCTCTTGTTCTATCGCTAATTACCCGTGAGAAGAGACCAGCACCAACCTTTCTACAATGTCCTTTCAAGTAGTTGTAGAGAGCAATGAGGTCTTCCTCAAATGAAACAGTCACAGCTCCCTTGGAATACTTTTCCTTTTAATTCATTTCTGCACAAAAAAAAACATCCCCAAGCCCAGGCAGAGGTACTGTGCAATTGGGAAGCCATCGATACTCATGTTCTTGCAGAAGAAGTGAGGAGGTTGATTTCAGACCTTCAGACAGCCTCCCTTCCCACTCCCTCCTTTCCCCAAACACAGAAGGCAGTCAGGGCTTGACTCGTGGTCGGTCTGATCATGGTAAGTCCCACTTGGGCCATGCAGAGATACAGTGTGCTCGTGCTCTGCATGTTTTGTCTGCCTCTGTCATTGAGTTTTTCAGTTCCTCCTCTGTGCTGTGGCCTTTGACTCCCATGGCTAATTAAATAGCAAGATGTCTTACGTGAGCACTTTTTTGTCATTTTAAAGGAGTTTGTAGCAAATGAGAGAAATTAAGAATTGGAAGTGTATTTATAGTAATTTTCATAGCAACAGAACAGTAAGTCCCAATATTCGTATTATGAATATGGCTCAGTATTTATAGCTCTCCAAATATTTACAGAGATAAAGCCTTTAAACATAGCTCCAGCTTTCTGTCTCAGTAGCAGTTTAAATAAATGTCATTGGGATAGGAGTTAAAGTTTAGGGGGAAAGCAACTGTTTCTGGTCTAATGCTGTCTCACTGGTGCCTAGGATCCCCAGAGCTAGTTTGCCTGGAACTGTGTAATGTCCCCTGTGGGCCACTGTTCATCTTGATGTGCAGGCAAAGCCCCTCAACAGCATTGAGCCTTGAGCAGATAAGCCCTGGGGGTAGCTGGCCACCACCTTGCCCTCGAATTTCCAGGGATGGGAATTGAGAGTCACACAATCACTGCAGGGCTGGGTGGGCCACCAAGTGATAAGGTGGCATTCGTGAGGGGTGGTGGTTTGTGGGGTGCTTGGGGCTTGGAGAAGTCGCCAGTGGATATTGGCAGTGGCTGGGTTTGGGTGGGCACTGGTGAGGGCATCACGCTGTCCCACCCGGGCTGACAGCACCAAGCACACACCCGCCATGAGCATCCCGGGCCAGCCCGGGCTCAGCCTCAAATGGGAACTTGCTGGATGCAAGCGGTGCGTCAGCAGCATGACGAAAGGCAGCTTCACAAGTCCAAGCTTGCCCAGGGTATCTGCTCAAGAATATGTCATAAATTCCTGTTGCCCTGCTCCTATGGTTTGGTTTGTTGAGGTTTTGTTGTTGTTTTTTTGTTTTTGTTTTTTTTTTAAACTTGTACATGACCATGGGTACGACTGTGCAAACAAATGCTGTTAGGGATGTTGAGGGCTAATGTTTGGGTGGAAGTTGAGTAAATTGAGGGGATGGGTAGTTTCGGGGTGGAGGAAGGGCACTGCTGCATTGGACTCTTTCCCAGACCCAGATAGTTGCCAGCAGTGTGCCCAGGTGGCCAAGAAGTTCAGCAGCATCCTGGCTTGTGTCAGGAATAGCGTGACCAGCAGGAGTAGAGAAGCAATGGTGCCTCTGTACTGGGCACTGGTGAGGTCTCTCCTTGAGTGCTACGTTCAGTTCTGGACCCCTCACTACAAGAAGAGCATCGAGGTGCTGGAGCGTGTCTGGAGGAGAGCTGCAAACCTGGTGAGGGGTCTAGAGAACAAGGTCTGTAAGGAGACACTGAGGGAACTGGGCATGTTCAGTTTGGAGAAGAGGAGGCTGAGGGGAGACCTCCTTGACCTCTACAACTCCCTGAAAGGAGGTTGGCCTCTTCTCCCAAGGGAATCATGACAGGACCAGAGGAAATGGTCTGAAGTTGTGGCAGGGGATGTTCAGATTAGATCTTAGGAAGAATGACTTGACTGACAGAGTGGTCAGGCCCTGGAACAGCCTTCCCAGGGAAGTGATGGAGTCGCCATTCCTGGAGGTCTTGAAGAAATGTGTGGATGTGGCACATGAGGACATGGTCTAGTGGCCAAGATTGTAGGTTTTTTTTTGTGTGTGTATGGTTGGACTCAGTGATCTCAGAGGTCCTTTCCAACCCTGATGATTCTGTGATTCAGTCTATGGTTTCCAGAGCCCTTCTTCTTGTTGTCAGTGTACATTTACTCTAATGCGATTTAAAATCCTCCAATGGCTTCAGCTTTGCATTGCTGTGGATCCTATCCAAACACAAATGATGTAGGGCAGAGCTCCAAAAAGTCCCACATGGTGGCCATGCTGCAGGACAAGCGATGCAGGGGAAAGGTGGTCCTCCTGCACGAGGGCCAACGGCAGCCCCCCTGGGGGACGCACCGGGCTATTCATGAAGAGGAAAACCATGTGAGTGGATTGACTGGCATAGGTGCCACTTCTGTCCTTCCTTGGGGAAGTGGCTCTCCCCAGCCCTGTCCTGGGGAGGTTTTGGAGGTTTCTACAGCTGCACAGTTAGGTGATGCCCTCTTAGAGATGGGACGTGGTGCAGAGGGCTGGCTGCCTCCGATTGCCTAAAAGTGGGGCTGGGGATCATGAAGGGGCAGCTAGGACAGTGAGAAGGATGTATCTTCAGTTTCATGGTAGAAGAACAGTAACAATTTCCCAGTGACCCATTGAATAAGATGCTCAGGACCTACAAATTCATTCCATTAGTAATTCCTTTTCCGATGGGCATCCCTCTCATAAGTCTAACAATTGTAGGAGTGTGAGTTGGCTTGGTTTCTAGGTATGTCTGTTTTTTGAGGAGGAAAATCCTTCCTAGAAATAGGGAGCAGCGTCTTGTGGCTGTTTAAACAAGGAGATTTCGTGGCTGTGCTGAGAGCCAGCAGCCACGAAGGCTGTTTTTCCCTGGATGGAGACCGAAAGGACTTGCGAGCCAGTGACTGAGTGTACAGCATCTCTGTTACATTAAGATTAATAATTCCTTGCAGCATATTTGCAGCTGGAAGTTTTATATAGGTCTTTATTCATCATGATGTGAACAGCTGCTCTTTTGCTGCACTGTTGAATTAAAGTCCAAGTGGCAGTGCTAAGAAAGTGCCACATAAAACACACTCCTGCTGTTCTCCGATCCTCCTCCCATCCAGCTCTCACCCTCTACCCAGGCTTAGCCCTTTGCAGGAGCAAGCCATCTTTTTTTTTATTATTATTATTTGTGGACCAGCTCTGACTACGTTTGGATCTTAAAACGGAGTTTGAGTGAATCCAAGGAAAATCAGTTTTGGAAAGGAAAAATAAATCTTGAAAGCAGCACAAAAAACCTGTAGGAATTCCTCTTACATTTTTATTTGAAGTGAAGGGCTAAGAGGTAGTAGCATGTGTGTTCAGTTGCACAGGGCGTAAATTACATGGGGTTTTTTGGTTAACTATGTCAAATAAAATTCAGCAGAAGCTATCACAGCTAGAGGGTCATCTCAGCTCCCAAGGAGGTGTTTTATTTTCTGGAGGTTTTGTTTGTTTGTTTTCGATTCTGAAGTCTGCCTGCTCTGCTGTTTCAAATAAGATGTTCCTCTTTTTTTGGCTTGTCCTCTCGTCAGAGAACAGAGTGTACAGGAGCATCAGAGCGGCCCAAGTTTAGCACCTCGGTTTTGAATCCATACTGGCAAGTGGTCTGGAGCTGAGCTTTGCTCCTCATCCAAAAACTGCTCCTCCTCCCTGCCCCCCTCCTCCCCCCCAGTTGCATGCCTGGTTGCTGGCAAGGGGAAGGGATGGTCGGGATGATGTCCTCAAGTCCTAGGTACACCGTGGGCTGAAGCAGCTTACATCCTTCTGGGCCAGAGACCTAAAAAGCTCAAAGGGCAGGTGGGTGCTACAGCAGCAGTTGCAGAGGGTGATGCTGAAGGTGGAGAGAAGCAGCTGGGAAGAGACAGGGATGCTGCGAGAGCCCTTAAATATGAGGAAAAACTTCTTCACAGTGAGGGTGATGGAACACTGGAAGGGGCTGCCCAGGGAGGTGGTGAAGTCTCCTTCTCTGGAGACATTCAAAACTCGCCTGGAGGCGTTCCTGTGTGACCTGATCCAAGTGTTCCTGCTCCGGCAGGGGGATTGGACTGGATGATCTTCAAGGTCCCTTCCCTGATACTCTGTGATTCTGTGACTGTGGTGTGTTGGTGGTGCTATGTGGATGCTGCTGGGGATGTCTGGCTGAATCGGCGTGGCCAGGGCTGCTCCTTGTTCCATGGGCTCCTGCACCTCTCAGCTGGGGTTGCTGGCCTTTGCCTGGAGCCCGCTCGGTAGCAAAGGGTACAGCCGCTGCTGGTCCCTGCCCCAGGGTGGGCGGTCCGCCTCCTGATGGTGGGGAGCTGCCCAGCTTTCCTCCTCAGCAGAGAAGTCTGGGGTGGTTTGCATCCTTGCTTAGTCGATAAGCCATCTCCCATGGCAGTTGGTTAGGCACTGTTGGTTTGGGAAGGGAGGCTGGGCGCAGAGTCTCTACAATCCCCTGACATGTTTTTTTCCTCAAGCCTCCCCCAGCAAAAGAATTTGGGGCCGTAAATGGGAGGAATAGGCAGAGGGGGTTTTGCAAGGAGGGCAAGTCTCTTAGTGCCCTTTTTTTTTTTTCTCAGAGCCGTAGTTTGCTGGCTCCCTGAGCCTCCAGCAGCAGGTCCCTGGGTGTTTTCAGCCCCGGGGGCAGAGGCAGTTCGGTGGCTGCCCCGGTGAAGGTCGGGCGGGATCTCTGCAGCCCACATGAGAACAGATGCCCAGGGCTCCTGACCTCCCCCTCGGGGCCTTTGCTTCATGTGACGGTGGTTCCCTGCAAGACCGACTTTTCCCTCTTCCTGCTTAAACCCCTGATGCGATGGGTTACGTCTCCTGGCATGTCTCTCCTAGTGGATAAAAGTAAATTCTTTTCCCTAATAACCAGGTTGATGATTTTTATCTCCCTATTTTTCTGCACACTTAGTGCTCGCAGCTACAGTCAGTACTGAAAATTTGTTTGTGCACTTTCATTCTAGTTTAAACAGTTGGGTCTTTGATTTGGTTTTTAAAAAATCAGGACAGGGGTCAGTTGCTGATGTTATTTTTTGAGACTGTATATTAGTTATGTTTGTAAAGCATGAAAGTTTGTTTCTTATCATCTTATGTGCAGTTAGCTGTAATTTATAAAAAAAAAAGAGACATACTGCTTCAGAAAGTTATCTTTAAAGCTATTTGGTGTGTAGCTCCTGAAGCTTTGACTGAAAGAGAGAAGCAGCAATTACTTTAAAATTTCTGCGATTTTATAGATTTTTATCCCATTTTCACCTTTTTAAGGCATTAGAATTCTGTTCCAAAACACTGATGGGGTGGAGGAGAAAGGGCGGCGAGGAAGCACCCTTTCTCCAGCCTGGGTGTTTAGTCTCACTAATGATTCTCTCCAGACTGACTTGAGCAGTTTTAGAGATGTGAGTGGGACAGATGGATGTATGAGGCATTGCTGAGTGTAAGCACTGTGGTACCTGCTGGAAACAGCGTGTCCATCAGCTACACGGTAGGATAAGGGAATGTTGATACCCTTCTTACTATTTTTAGAGGCATAAATGGGTGTATTTACTTACTGTCTTTATTATGTACCAAAAATACAAAGAGCAGGCACGCCCATCTGTAGGTGCATTGCTGATACAGATGTTACCTATGGATTTTTTTGGCAGACTGTTATCATTAAGGATGCAGACCCTAGCAGCCTGGAGAGCCTCAAGCACAAGCTGCTGACTGGTTTAGAGGATGGTCCCTGGCTGTGCCCCGCTTGGTTATTAGTGGGAACTCTGCGCTGAATGCATTGGGATGGGCTAAGCCCTAAATCAGCCAACTCATTTACAGGGTCAGTCTAGAGGAATGCACCTTTGTGGGGTTTTTGCAGTCTTTTCCTCAAACTCCCAGTAAGTACCATTAAAAGGGTAGCTCCTTATTTTTTTCCTGATGGCGTGAAGGGGTGCAAAGGGTATACCCTATTGGCGTGTCCCATCAGAACGGGACCATTCTTTCAGTGGCCTCCAGGAGCCTCTCCAGGCACAGAGGGCTCCTTGTTACGACAGGTAGCTTTCTGAGCATTTCAGCAGACGCCTCAGCATGCCAAAAAGCATAAAGCACTTGGAAGGAAGCAGGCAGAATATTTCAGACGCGTTTCTTAAAATAAATGTCGTGGCTTAAATAATAGAAGTTTTCCTCACAGGCTCTAGAATAACCACCAGTGCTGAAATAGAGCTGGAGTTATTGGATGCGGCATTTGCAAAAATCCCTCAAAATTTGGTAACTACAGCGAGCTTTGGGGAGGTTTTGCTTCTTTTTTTTTTTTTTTTTCTTTCTCCTAACACTGGTGTTAAAAAGCACCTCAGCTCCGGCTGCCCGTCGTTTTTCAAGTCTGTTTGATTCTGATTGCCAGACTTTGGAGATGTGCAGCAGGGGCTGGACTAGAACCCAGGCAGGCTGGGCATGCTCTCTTGTCTGCTGTAAACCTTGGGTTATCGTTGCCGTAGGACCGGCTCAGATGGGGTTTTGCAGTTGGCTGGATGTTGGCTGCGAAGGGGTGAAGCGTGGCAGTTTCCCTGGCACTTTGCTGGCTGCTGGAGGAAGACGCCTGGCGTTCAGCACTGCGGCGCCTGGACGGGCAAAAACATTCGGGTGGCGGGGGAAAGGCTGGGGTTTGCTTTGGCAGCCTGTGCTGGGATGAGGAGCGATGCGCTGGTGAGAACCAAGACGTGTTGGTGGGAGAGAGGGTGTTGTGAAAGCGCTGACGGAGGGGTGTAGGAATCCCAGGGAGAGCGTGGTGCGGTGGAGCAGTCACCCAGCCGGTGCAGCCTTTCCCTCGCTCTTGCATAAGAAGGTGGAAGGTGACAAAGAGCTCAGCTGCGATGGGTCCTGTTCTGGTGTTAATTACCAGTGACTGCATCGCTTTTGATAGAATTACAGGCGCGTAAAGCAAGCCCGCAATTAAGCCCGATTTTGATCTTAGTGGCTTCAGACAATAGAAATGCAAACATTGTTGGAGACCAGTTCAGATATTTTTTAACAGTGTTGCTCAAAAAGGAAAAGAGTGGAGTAGGCAGTGGTCGGTCAAAACAGGAGACTGTGACACACTTTCAATCCAAAACCGAAAACACTGCCCACAAAGGCCTTACCTGCATACTTAAGTTTTACCTGCAGTTTTCCTTCGGACTAAATCAGGCGGCCACTGGATCCTCACCTTTCTTTGTGGAGGAAAACTCATTCCAAAACGTTGTGCACCTGATCCTTACTGGCAGCTAAGTCCTTCTGCACTTTCTCAGCAGGGGAAAGTACCACTCTTTTCCACTTGGATCTACGTATTGCCGAGCAAAGCATGCTTGGTCGGAAAGGCACATCCTTTACTATGAATGCCATAGCCGAGAGCAGCCTTTGTCACCCGTACTCAGCCCCTGAGTTATTAACAGCTTCGGACTGTGTTACACAGAGAAAAAGATAAAAATAGGGCGTCTGACGCATGCATCCCGCGTCGCACGCCAGGAAACAGAACCGTTATACCACCGAGTACAGTATTCCAGGGCATGCATGGAAAATATGCATGGATGTGAACGCGTGAGATCTTTCCTAACCAAGAAAAATACTCAGTCCCCCTTTTCCTCCTTTCCTGTTTCACATCTGTCTCATTCGATATTCCCTTTACCTGTTGACAGATCTCAACAGCCCGGAGTACCGCAGACTCTGCCTTTATTGCCACTGTTGTCCTGTCCTCCTCGTCCTGCCGAGCGCTGGGACAGGGATAGCGCTTTCCTTCATTTTGAGGGAGCCGCGGAATATTCTCACGGTGCCCAGCTGAGAGTTACGCCGAGTCTTGCCTGTTCTCCAGACAGCTGCAGTGTGCCCCAAACTCCCAAAGCTCAGCGCTGCCTGTCACCGAAATTGCATGCTGGGTGCCTAATCTAAAATCAGTCATCCACATCATGTGCCCCTTTAATCGTTAATGCCTGCATCGTTTCCTTCTCTTGCTTCTGTTGGCATACAGGGGTATGTGACATCATGTAAAAGTAAACAATGTGATGCAAGAGGTAAAACTCAACGAGAAACACGTATTGGAGATCAGATGCCTCCTGCCGTGGAGTAAGAAATAAAACTTGGGAGTGAGTTGGGAGTGAGGATTTTGCCTGTTTTGAAGGCAGCAATATCAACCATCTAGTGATTACGTTAGTCTTTCAGCTCTTGATCACTGCTGTAGCCGCTGCTTGTCTTCAGGTGCAGAAATAGGTGTGAGGGAGTAAGTAACCGTGGGTTAATGGATCCAAAGCGAAGCCCAGCAGGGCCATACAGCAAGGTCTCTAAAGAAAAACAATCGTCAATTCAGCGGAAGGATCACAAGCCTAAAAAAACCACCCAGAACACTCATCTGAGATCATATGATTTATTTTTGTGCATGTGAACCCTTCTTGGGGGAGGGCAGGTACACAGAGCTGAAGACTTCGGGCATTCAGTTGCCTCCTGGTAGGAAACCTGTGGGAAAAGCACAAGCTGAAGCTCAGCAGTAGGTTATGAGATACGCAGTGACTGAGTTCAGATTTAAAGATAAAGCCTGAAACAGCAGAACCCGATGCAAGACCAACGTTTCTTGACCCCTTTGCCTGAATTCAGCAAAGCATACGGGTACCACGGTGGGCAATTTTGCTTTTGCTGAATTGAGGTTTGAGTTACTCGCTGGTCTATTTTTACCCTTTAGCGGCCTTGTAATTCAATATATGTTTGTTTTAATTTTACACCCCCCATAAAAAGCACGGTCCATGACGAGCTGGAGAACTGGCCGCTGGTAATGCGTAGAACTTTAATCGGCTGTTGTGTCACGTTCTCTTACTTTCCCCCCCTGCAAACCTGCGTGCCGCTTGCAATGGAAAACACCCCGTGATACCCTGCATCTCCTCTGCCACCTCGGCCATGCTGCTGAGGCGCTGGAGGAACAGAAGTGGACTGAGATCAGCCCAGGGCAGGTCGGATCCAGGTCACTCCGCCTGTGGCAGCAGCGAACAGCCAGGGCAGTGAGGCTGCAGGGACATGGTGGTGATGAGTAGGACAGTAGCTTCTTTGTGGCCACTGCCTGTGACAGGAGCCTGCCTGTGATTGCCCGCCAGCAGCTCGGGCTGCGTCTCTTGCCATGGGGCTTAAAGCCCTCTTCTTGCAGCCTAGCACTACTGTTGGTGTCGTTAGGAAGCAGGTTGGACAGGACCAGAAGAAATGGTCTGAAGCTGTGGCATGGGAGGTTCAGATTAGATCTTAGGAAGAATGGCTTGACTGAAAGGGTGGTCAGGCACTGGAACAGCCTTCCCATGGAGGTGGTGGAGTCACCATCCCTGGAGGTCTTGAAGAAATGTGTGGATGTGGCACTTGAGGGCATGCTCTAGTGACTGAGAT
Source organism: Jacana jacana (assembly GCA_013400555.1). Classification (NCBI taxonomy): domain Eukaryota; kingdom Metazoa; phylum Chordata; class Aves; order Charadriiformes; family Jacanidae; genus Jacana; species Jacana jacana. The sequence goes on along the minus strand of VZTM01025136.1, from coordinate 111,998 downwards.
TGTAGGGGGTTTTTGTGAGTGTGTGGTTGGACTCGGTGATCTCAGAGGTCCGTTCTAAACATGAAAATTCTTTAGTTCTGTGGTGCTGCTTCTGCTGAACTGAGACGTACAGCCCACAGCACCCTGCAGAAGGCAACGCGCAGCCTTGGCTCTGCTTTTCTCTCACCATTGTTGTGCCGATACTGCAGACTTTCGAAGCGCTGCTAATGTGTTTTCAGTTTGACGATGCTGATGTGGAAGCTCCCTATATCATATATCATAGCCCCCTGGCTCTGAGCTGCCTTCATGTGGAGCATCAGCAGGGGGCTTGGAATGAGCCCCCTCCTCCTGTCCCTGGGTCCTCCCAGCATCCATGCGCTTTAGGTAAGGATGTAAACATTGCTACACCAAATCAAATAAAGTGTTTCTGTTTTCCTCTTGGTTCTTCTGACCAAAGTGTGGGGTGAAAAATCTGCAGTACACCCAGTTAGTGATAAATGATGTGTCCAGGCACAATGTCCTTCCTTGCTGATGCATTGGTCTCTCTGGTGCTTTATTTAGCTTTGGATTTGCACGCACCATAAAGTAAAGATGTTGCTCCTCACCAAATTATGATCAGTGGTCTAACTTTGATCAGATGTAGTGATGGTGCAATGACGGTGGGTAATTTATGCCGTTCACAGAGGAAACTAAACCCACAAGAAAGCGAGCAGGTGTGCTCTGTGGTGGCACACCTCCTGGGACAGCCCACCTTGCCCCTGTCCCTCTCTGCTATAATTGCTGCATCCTCCCTTCCCTTGGGATGGGGCTTCAGGGCTATCTGGCAAGATAACTGTTTCTGTGAAACTCGTTTCCCGGCGTTGGGATCCCACAGAGTTACAGGACGGTAGGGGTTAGAAGGAACCTCTGGAGATCATCTAATCCAACCACCTTGCAGGTTCACCCAGAGCAGGCTGGACAGGAACGCAGCCATGTGGGTTTTGAATATCTCAGAGAAGACTCCACCGCTCTTGGGGCAGTCTGTTCTGGGGCTCTGCCACCCTCAAAGTAAAGTTTTTTCCTCAGGGTCAAATGGAATTTCCTGTCTTCCAGTTTGTGCCCACTGCTCCTTGTCCTGTTGCTGGGCACTACTGAAAAGAGTCTGACCCCGTCCTCTTGATGCCTGCCCTTTAGATATTTATAAGCGTTGATGAGATCCCCTCTCCAGGCCAAAAAGTGCAAAGCAGAGGTTGGAGCTGTCCCCAGCCCCTGTGGTCTCCTTTGCTCCAGCACGAACCCAGAGTAGCTTCTTCAGGAGATGGTGGGGATGAGGTCAGACTCTGCTCCTGCACCCAGCCTGCGGCAGAAATAACTCTTGGTGTCATCAGAGCAGTCACTGTAGCATGGATGAGGTTCAAGTCAGGCCCAGTAGCTTCAATGAGATTTTTGTGCGATTATAACAAGAATTTGACACACATGGTGAGCTGCTCATCATGTATATGTGATCTGTCTCCACACTGTCCCAGGAGGTATTTACCAGCATAAAAATCAGCTAATGAGGGGACATGTCCCGAGCAGCAGCCTGCTGCTGCACGAGGGATGTCCCAGGAAGCTCGGGGAGGGATAAGCTGTGTCCTTTACACTTGGAAACTCCATCGGTTTTGCCAGCCTTGGTTCTGGGAGGGAACATTGACTTCATTGTGCGTTTTTTTTTGCTGAACTTCACAGCGGAATTTATGCAGAGTTTTCTGGGGATGTAGCAAGAGTGCTCAAAAGCTCACCCCGTCTAAAGTGCCTCAGGTCCTTTAGGATAATGAGGCATTTTCTGAGTGCACCTTTTTATTGTACCAATATTACGTTACAGGAAAAATGGAAGGGGGGAACTTAACACGTAGCACCTGTCACAAGTTCTCTCCTTGAATTAGACTCTCCTGCTTATAAAAATTTAATTGATTCCTAGCAGTTTATGTGCATGGTGCTCAGTGGGCGTTTTCTGTTCTCTTGCCAGCTACATGGGTACTTAGAAAGCGAGCCGCTCACGCTACAGCTGTTCATTGGGACTGCAGACGACCGCCTGCTGCGACCCCATGCTTTCTACCAGGTCCATCGAATCACCGGGAAGACCGTTTCCACCACCAGCCACGAAACGATACTTTCCAACACCAAAGTCCTTGAAATTCCACTTCTTCCAGAGAACAACATGAGAGCAATGTAAGACCCAGGCACCCTATCTCACTCCTAGAAGTTTCCTCATGGTCATCCCACTTGATTTCTTCTCTCTTGTAGATTATTTTATTTTTTTGTACACAATTTTCCTATCTTTTTTTTTTTTAAAGTTTTCTCTGTAATAGTAATTTTCAAAACTTTGCTGTGACAAATTGCCCCTAATCAGCTTACCAACAAAATGAACTTCACAAATATTTATGACAACTGATTGCTTTCATTCTAGGGTTTCACCCGATGTGCTTATTTGCCATTTAAAATAAGTATCTCAGTTACCAAGCTCTAAATATCTCCTACCTCAGCTCCTGCATTTAGTTTCTAAATATGACACCTCTTGCTCCTATACGCACTAGCGCAAGGAACAGAGCCTATTAAAATTTATCTTTGGATGTCAAAGGAAACTCTTAGAGAGCATTTCCAAGTACTCTTAAGTGTATTTTTGAGACTGGTAAAACCCCTCTTACTTCTTACGTAATAAAAATCAGCATTTTTTTTATGGCATTTGTTTAGAAGCAAAGCTTCTTGCACTAAGAAGTAAAGGCAATTACAATTTACAGATTGCAGTTATTGAAGTGGGATTATTGAAGTTAGTTATTGAAGTTAGTCCTGTGCAGAAAAGCAGGCATGGATGCCTAAGGATCTCTGAATTAGTAGGAGTGTGAGTGAGAATTAAGCGCCCCGTAAGTCCATTCCACACAGGTAAATTTCATTATAGGATTATATATAAAGGGTCAAGCATCCCCGTGTGTATGTGACTTGTANAGAAGTAAAGGCAATTACAATTTACAGATTGCAGTTATTGAAGTGGGATTATTGAAGTTAGTTATTGAAGTTAGTCCTGTGCAGAAAAGCAGGCATGGATGCCTAAGGATCTCTGAATTAGTAGGAGTGTGAGTGAGAATTAAGCGCCCCGTAAGTCCATTCCACACAGGTAAATTTCATTATAGGATTATATATAAAGGGTCAAGCATCCCCGTGTGTATGTGACTTGTACTCTTGTAGAGTAGGGCTGATGGTTGGACTTGATGATCCCAGGGGTCTCTTCCAACCTAAATGATTCTATGATTCTATGATTCTATGACATACATGAGATGCTCTGCAAATGATGCTAACCCTTACTGGAGCTGTCTGCCCTGGAAGGAATTCATGTATGTTTGTTTGCATGCATACATCTCTCTGTATGTATGTAAACATGAATGGATTAATCTTTATGTATAGATAGGTGTGCCTTTGTGTGTATGTATACAGAGGCAGAAAGGTAAGTAGGTAGACAGAGAGAGAGCAAGCAAGAGACCCTGGCCTCCACCAAACCAACCACCATGTCAAAATCCCAGGGAGCTTACAGAAAAATCACAGTTCTGCTCCTTGTTCATCCTGCAGTTTTCCACGCCTTAATGAAGTGAAGAATGGCACCAGACACCTGAAGTCTTTCTGCCTTTAGTCATTACTAGAAGCGGGTTTGCAGTGTCACGTACAAGGTGCCCCGGAGTGCCCCATGTAAAGAGAAGAGCTAGAATGTGTTTAACTGCATTTGCCAGCCAGGCTTAGGGTGATGGCTCAGGACCTGTGGACCTCTGTCACTGCTTTGTTATTAAAAGTCATGACAAGGCTGTAAAATTAGTGGCCCCATGTGCTGTGGTGGTAAGCTGGCATGATGCTGTTGAGGTTGTCGAAATCTCCCCAATTGATACACATACGGTGTTTGTTTGACCTTTTGTTGATCCAGTTTGCATAACATTTTTGGCCCTCTAGGAACATTATTGCTGGTTTGCTCCTCTTTCTCCCTGGAATAAAGGTAGCTGCACAGTTTGGGGAGCCAAGCCGAGTATTTTCGTGTCACATGTGCCAGATCGTAGTAGAGCGCTCTCAAGAACCACAAACAATGCTTTGGCACCTACAAGCCTTACACGTCAGTAGTCTGAAGCCTCATGTAGCCCTAACGATGAACCGAAATTTGGAGCCAAGGGCTTTTCTCACACATACTTTATGTATTCAGGCCTTGATTCAGTGAAACGCTGATGTTCCTCTGCGCCTTTAAACTTGGGCATGTTTAGCAACAGCTGTTGACTTCAGATTTTTATGTCCATGGCTTTATAAGCCTGAATTTAAATTCTTTTTTTTTTTCTTCTGAACTTTATTGGCTCTGAACTAATTGTCACTAAGAACTTGTTATTTATTTCACAAGTGTTGCGATAGAAGAGAGTCAATACAGAGAAGTTTGCTGCTTCTTCCATATCTTTGTGTAGAATTTTGACGTGGGGACAAATATTTCATAATTCTTATGGCTCCACCTGCTCATATGCGTTGTTGAGAAGCTTTAATACTTTCATTAGTTTCTTTGATCGTATCAGCAAGAGCCCTTTTGTTACTCTGAAATCCAGACTTTAGAAAAAAAAGTGGTTCAAAACTGTGCTTGCCATAGTTCTTGTTTGCAGTTTGCTTTTAGCAGAGAACTTCAAAGATCTGGAGGGGGAATACACTCTTTGAATGCAAAATAAAATTAAGCTATGCATATTCAGTGTAACAAAATGCATGCCAGAGACCAATGCCCAGAAGAAATTGCCGTGTAGGCTTTATGGTTGTGGCCAAAGCAGAGGTATTTTCCCAGTGAGTGAGTGCGTTGTGTTTATCTATCTTTTGTTCTGGGAGCTTCCTCTACTGAATTGGCTTTGACAAAAATCCTGACACATAAGTTCATCCAGGAGAAAAACAAAGTTTGAAAAAAAAAGGAGAGATCAGGAATAGGAATAGAACTATCTGATGAAAAACGTGTTTTCCCTGAACGTGGAGGGAGGATTCTGAGTTTAGGTTTTTTCATGCAGAGTTTCTGCTCAGCACTTGGCTCGGGAGTGTTTCCTACTCATTCAGATACAAACACATTGACAGCAGAACTGACCTTGGGGAGAGCTGTGCTCATTAATAAGTGTTTTTAGAACTCTACCCTAGAATAAAAAGTGATGTCAGACTTTTCTCCAAATTAAATTCAACAAGTGAAATTGTAAGTGACCTTGCATTCTGGGTTAGTAACACTTGGTGCGGTACCATCTCATCCCATGGACTTTTCTAGCCTCCCTTTTTCTTTGGGCTTTGGTTAATCTGCAAGTGCCACTCTTACAGGATGTGTTGGAGAGGAAGGGTCCGTTAGCTTTTCTTCCTCTGGGGACTGAAGTAACATCCTAAACCTGTGCACACAACAGCAGCTACTGCGTGAGTGACCTTGCAGCCCCGACTTAGCTACTTGTGGAGGCAAACACTGGGCTTTCCAAAGTTCAGCCTGGTCGTTGGGTCCTGTCTGACTCTGCTCTTTAAGAAGGCTGTACAGGAGAGAGAAGAGGTGTTGCATGCTCGGATCCCCCTGAAATCTGCTTGTAATGAATTGCATTGCTCTGTGTGTCCCTTTGGGCAGCATCGACTGTGCTGGGATATTAAAGCTGCGAAACTCTGACATCGAGCTGCGCAAGGGAGAGACGGACATCGGCCGGAAGAACACACGTGTGCGGCTGGTCTTCAGGGTTCACATCCCGCAGGCCAACGGCCGGACCCTCTCCTTGCAAGTCGCCTCCAACCCCATCGAGTGCTGTGAGTAGCCACAAACATCCTTCTCTTGCTGGGTATTGTGTCACCCCGCACACAGTCCTTGTCCACCGACGGGCTTATGCATTGGATTTGCTTTGCCTGTCTGGTCCTTGAACCTTATACTGAAGACAAAATACCCATGTTTTGGAAAAAAAAATGTACCTTTGTGCATTGATTTCTATAGAAAAGAATACACTTAAAACTTAAGGTAGAATGCCCTTAAACTAGTAGTAGACCTGTGAGTGACAAGCCTTCTTTTCTTTTTTGGGACTCCCTATCCTACAGGTAGCTGCTGTAGGAGTTTGGAAGATGGCTATCATGCCCTGTTCACTCTGTCTCCCCTTCATAAAGCAAAAGCGAACAAACAAAACCCCAAGCCCTTTGATGCGGAGCTAGCAGTGTGCTGGAGCTGGCACGCTGGCAGAAGCTGCCTGCAGCTTCAGAAAACCTCCCGTAACCAGATTTCCGTGCTGGGGTCTCTTTGATTGAACAGCCTGCTTCTTATCAGATACACTGGGGCACCCTCCAAAGACACCCATATCGTTCTTGCTCCATAAGCCTCATCAGCCTCCCACATACAAAACAGAACCGATTTGCTTCATGTGTCTTTAACAGTTCGGGAGAAGTGGTGGAAATTGAATTTCAGTCTAGCCCCCATCGCTGATTTGCTTGGCTGGATTTGTGGAATCCACTTTTTTAAGGTTTTGTTGGATTCCACAACGTGGATCTTTCTGGTACTGACAGAGTCAGGGAGTAACTTAACATCTGGTGGGTATGTGGGGGTGTGCTCTGGGAGTGGGGAGCAGAAGAGATGGGGAGGAAGGCTTGAACCTCCTTGGCCCCATGCATACTGCAGGGTCGTGTTGGTGCTTGTTCCTGTGTCATTGCTAGGCTGGTGTCCCACACAATGTGTCTGGTGGGTCCGGGATCAACATGGACAGCATTTGTTCTCCCTAGGGGCACAGTGCTTTTTCAAGGATTGTTAATAGAGAGGCTGCAGGAAAGAGCATCCCTTCATTCCTCTTGCAAAAGCAGTGTCATTGGTGACAGACTTTCAGATGAGCAGCAAGAGAAGCAAAAGTTGTAGGAAAGGATAATGCTGTTTAGACCAACGGTGATAGCTTCTCTGCTTCACAGTAATTGGTTTAAATTAAGAAAAAAAAAAGAGCATTGGCAGTGGGAAGGGAGTTACAGTAAGATAAGCCCATGTTATTTACGAAGAGTAGCAGAGCCTCCTTACCTATAGTAAGGAGACTGGTGTAAAGCCCTGTTTTCTGTCCAGGATATGTACGAGATGAACAATTTCCCCTTTGTTTCTTATTCAAGGACAAGTTCGATGCTAACATGCAAAGCAAAAATCGTTTAGAGTCATGGTTTTATCCTGGTCCTGTTGAAAATTGCTGAGAGCTCTTCAATTGCCGTATAGCAGGATGAAGCACCATTTAGATACATCCTGAACTGGTGTGTGCAAAGGTGTTAAGCTCAGGAAGCCTCTAAATATGAAGGGGATCAGATTTGTATCAGGGACCTGAGGTTCTGAGGGTTGTGTAATGAGCAGAAGCGTGGTATGTGCCTCCTGAAAGGAGCGGAAAACAGGAGAAAAAAATAAGTGCTAGTGTTATTTCCAGTGCAGAACGTGGAATAAGCTGGTGCCAAAAACTTCGTGCATCTCTTGCTGCATGTGACACCAGGAGGAACCATGTCATCTGGTTAAAATGTCATGTCATCCCTTGAAGCCCAGCCACCCTCGCTCCGTGTCCCAGTTGGGAGGGATAAAATATGTGCCACAAGAATACCGGATTCTGTTTGCATGGGATCCACGTGGGCTTTGGCACTCAGGTGCTGGTGGAAATTACATTGCTCTCTGAACTGGGAGCTTGTGCTGGGTTGTGAGGCCTGTGGTGGCTGCTGCTGCAGCTGCGAGACAGCTTGCAGAATTGACAGTAAAGCCTTTAGTAACTGAAACCCAGTTTGGACACGGGTGGTTGTCTCGTCGTGTGTGCATTGTTAAACACACAGCATATATATGTCATAGATAACAAATGAGAAGATTATTTTAAATAAAATTCAATAAAAATATACACTTTTAGCTGTTGTACAGATCAAGATGAGTTTTCAAACAGCTCCTTCTTCGTGAGCCTTTTGAATCTGTATTCCTATGTTTGATAACCTTGTTGTTGATGATCAGGGCACTTGAAAACCAGCCATGTTTCCTGCAGACCTTCTGACCTTTCTTTTTTTCTATATCAAACTCAGCTTAGCTTATAAGGGTCAGCACGAAGTTACTTTGTAATACAGTATTTACTTATTTTTGTGTGTGTGTTTGTGGTTTCTTTTTCTTAATTTTTATTTTTTATTCTTCTTTATAACTCTCCAGCTCAGAGATCTGCCCAAGAACTGCCTCTGGTGGAGAAGCAAAGTACTGACAGCTTTCCTGTTATTGGAGGGAAAAAAATGGTGTTGACTGGCCATAACTTTCTGCAAGACTCCAAAGTCATCTTTGTGGAGAAAGCACCAGGTATGTCTTTTCAATCTAGACTCCGGTCTGCTTTTTCCCCCCCATTTTAAAATCACTGCCAAATGATATGAAAGCACAAATATGGTAATGACATTTTCTTCTGCGTGTAATGCATTTTCCATGTCACTGGGCAAAGCTGGGAAAGCGATCTGAGCCGTGCCTAATGCTGGGGTTTCACACTAGGGCAGGTGTACTTACAGGTAGACAATAGTGACATTGAAAGTTGAAGCTGGGCATTTGTTTTTGTAGCAAACCACGGCTGTAGCGGGTAGGACCTGTGAAAGGTGTTTGGAACCTCAGGTGGCATGTCCCTGTAACACCTGCAGGGTGGAGCATCTTGTTAAGCCTCCCTGTAATATGGGTAAGAGGGATTGGTGTTGCTGGTGATGTGCACGTGTCTCCTTCTGTGGCAGTCGAGACTGGTGGCATTTACAATGCACTGGTTGAGGAAGGCTTGCAGCACTTGGAGTTTCATTAGAAGGGGATGTTTCTGGTTTACCTTGAGGACTGGGGAAGGAGTGCCACTAGTTCCCCTCTTTGCATGGTGCTGCTCCCATGGGTGAAGGGACTGATCCTCCCAGGGAAGGGTCCCCGGCTAGGCTGAAGCAGGGCAAACAGCATGGGGTGGAGCAGGAGGTGTCTGCAGGAGGGGTGGGCTGTCTGCAGGAGCGGTAGGTCACAGGGTGACAACGTGTAATAAGCATGAATGCCCCTCACGGGAAAAGGCAGCAGGAGCAGAGCTGCGAGTCAAAGTCAGGCTCTGAAACGAGATCATTAAAGGGTAGTTTTGAGTGTTGTTTTGGAAAGGGTTTCCGTGGTGCTGGCACAAGCTACGGATTCCTCAGCTGCTGGCTGAACAACCCCCCCCCCCTCCCTGCTCCACTCCCCGGCCTCGAACTTTAAACAGTCTTGGGCACTCCTCAGGCTGACAGTGATGGCTGTGATGCTGCACCCGTTTAACCCTCCATGTCCACGAGGTTCCTGCACCATTCTCCTGCTCACGGCCACTGCTGGTGACGCAGGAAGCCAGGCCGATGGAAGGGATGGCAGAGTGAGCGGGGACGACTCTGGAGGTGGAGATGTCCGAGTTGGTGTGAACTCAGCAGGGGAAGAGCAAAAGACTTCCCTGAAGTTCCCTGGTGGAGTCCCACATTGGTGTGGTTTAAGTCACCAAAAGTGCACATGGGGTGGAGGTAATGCCCCAGCTCCTCACTGAGAGCCAGTCAGCACCAATTGGCTGTGAGATTAGCAGGACACCCTTCTTGTTCCTTAGAAAGTTACAAAAAAGAGGAAAAAAGGGGGTGTTGCAATTATAAAAAAAAAACCCAGAACTCATATCTTTGTGTAGCATGAGGGGAGGGAAGAACGTTGCTGTCTACTTCATATTTAAAGTTTCTTGACTGCACTGAAGTGTGTTGACATGTTGAGAGCAAAGTCCTTGATCTCTCTCGTTAGAGGAAGGAAGCTGCATTAAAAGGTGCTCTCCTTCATACTTATGTTCTCTCCACTTCCTTTATTGAGTTGGAAAAATTTTGAAGTGTCACATGCCAGAAGATTATGGTGGTGATGCTCCATGCCCACCAGCGGGTACTACTGTCTCCCTTAGCATTAAATACACCAAAAGCAGGATGTTGACTCTGTAGCCCCTTAAATTACAAAAATACAGAACTGGACTGGCCTTGTACTCCCTAATGAGACATCTGTCCCCTGTGGGCGGAAGAACTTTGAGCCACACAAAGACAGCATATAGATAGAAAATGCTTTATAGAAGTGATGTTTTATAAAATATTGTGGGAGATGAAGGCGTACTGCTGCACAGTGGCTGTACTGATGAGGAGGAAAGTGATCAAAAGGCCTTGCGTGTCACACTGAAAAGCTCCTGGGGTGACCTCCTTGGGTTTTGCAGATGGACCAGTGCAGGGAGTGTCTCTTCTACATGAAAGGCACCACCGGAGATCCCCTCCATGCTCTTCCCCCTGGCATGGAGTAGTGGGGGGAACGCTGCAGGAGTCAGGCAGCCAGCTGCTATCATTGAAGTGTAATCCAAGATCATTAACTCAGGATTGAAAGATCTGATCCCAGACTGCCCTGCCTGGTTGTAGTAGCCTCAGGGTAGATTTGCTGCGGTTGCAGGGCAGTACTGCCTGGTGGAGGTACGCTGCAGGGGCCGAGCCTTTGAAGTCAAGAGTGTTGAGCATCTCCAGGAGATGCAGTCACATCCCTAGGAATGACACACAAAATGCCAAGTTGCTGGCTGGCCTGGGCTGAGCAATTTCTAGGGCTTCCCTGATGAGTTTGCTGTGTGTCCTACCAGCTCGATGCATTGGAAATGCGCGTCGCTGTCTCGGTGGCTCGGTTTTTTGAGCAGAGACACCATATTTGATGTCAAACGAAGGAGCGTTTCCAGCCTTCGCTTTCGCAAATCGGGGCACGGTGTTTCTTTCCCTTTCAGCTCTCGCCCACCTACGAAAGTAGGTCAAGAGAGGGAACTCCAGCGTAGATGCTCTTGCTCTTAGAAAGCTGGTTATGAACTTTGTGATTAGCTGGAGACATTCATTAGTTTTGCTGCTGTTGCCACTTTGTTGGTTTTTTTTTTAATTCAGAATGTTAATCGCGTTCCTGGTGGGTAGCAGCCAAATGCAGCCATGACAAAGTAATAGATCACAGGAATCGTTGCACTCATAAAGAGAACATATCTTTTGTCTAAAATTTAAATATTATACTCCATGAGCTCATGTCTTCAGTCCTCACTCGGCCAGAGTCCCCAAGCCGGAAGGCAGTCTCCGGGAGCTTGTCTAATTCATGCTAGTCTGCATACTTAATTGGTTAACGCAAAGAGTTTGAGAACAGTTTTTGTTTGCCTTTTTTTCTCCCCCCCACGCCCCCCCCTTCCGTCTGAATAACTTCTTTTAAGTCTGCCTGGTGCGTTGTGGCCCACTGAATATTTTTCCAAGCGTGAGTCCCAAGCTCTCCGTCTTCGGGGCTAGCCCTCAGCTGTTGTAGTCTCTGGAGGAATGGCATTATCCTGGCCTCCTTTCCTGGGGAGTCTGTCTGAGCCGTGACTCATACAAGAGGGAATCCCTGAAGAATGATCAAATCAATCCTTCAGCTGGGGAGGCAGCGGCTGTAGCGCTTAACCCCTTACTGGCTGCTTTTTAGCTGAGAATTGTATGAGACAGAGCAAAATATACTTTGCAGCCCAGAGGCACTGCCTCTCAGAGAGGAGGAGTGAGGTGAGGAGGGATGAAGGCATGCTGGAAGGACTGAGAGAGGAGCGCTGTGAGGAACTCCTCTGGAAGGAGAACCCCTCACAGTGTGGTCCGGCGCTCAGGCAGAAGGCACCCATTTGGATGAATAATGAGTCTTTTCAGAAGCAGACTAAAATTTGCTCAAGCCTTTTACAGTACCATAAAAAAGTTCTAACGTGTTGAAACGAGTCCTTATTTTATGGGATTTTGGTCAATGTTTTATTGCTTGCACATCAAACCCTATTTTCCAGCGATGAACGACGGTATAAAATGACCGTCCAAGAAGCCTAGCAGTAGTAAAAATGTGAGCGCTGAACGTGCCTTGAGAGGTTCACTCTTTTAAATTCAGAATTTCCTTAGACTGAGGAGTCCCATGATGACTTTGTCTCTTGCAAATTGCACTAATGATTGTTGGTCTTACCTTCACTCACTTCCTGACTCTTTGTAGTCATGCTTTTCTCTTCTTGAGTTTCCAAAGTGTCTTGTGAGTCTGTGTGTCCTAGTTGTTGACGAGTGCCTGGTTTTGGGACATCCAATAACAATCTGGTTTTCATCAGAATCAATACTTCCTCAAATGCAAAAAAGTCTGCAGCTTTTTACTGGTGAGGCCCTCGATGGTATTGCTGTGGAGGCAAGGTGTGCGCTTTAGTTACCAAAAAGTGGGCGAAATGAAATTGTTTTTTTTTCAGCTGTGGGAGGAGGTGTTGGGCCAGGAGGAACAAAACGATTCCCATCCTACCACTGGCAGGGATTGTGATCGATCTGGAATTATAGTAGAAGACCCCAATTTAGTTGCTTGTCTTCCTAAAACGTTTTATTTGAATTCTAGATTACAAATGTGCCAAGCAACAAAAATCTCAAGGCAAGTTCAGGAAACTTTGGAGGAAATCGTTTGGAGAATATGTTTTAAGGACCATATTTCTGTCAGCTACAGCAAAGTTTGGTTACAATGACTGCAAATGCTGTCTGTTTGCTTTCAAAGCTAGTTTTTGGAAGGTAATACGAGTTATTGAACACAAAGCAGCACAAAAGCCTAACTGAAATCAACAGACCACTGGCTTCTAGTAGATCAGGTTATGATTAGTGATCTATAAGACTGAGTGTGGTGGAAAAATCCTACTTTCTCTTCACTCGGTTAACAAAGTGTTTCCTGTAACTGACAAGTGAGAGCTCATTGATGAGACACAAAGCCAATATCCCAAGCCCCAAAGCAGAGGAAGTTTATGGGTATGTCTTCCTGGCATGCTCTAGGGTGTTGTAGAGTTGCCCAAGGTATTTTGGGATTTAGAAAGAGTCTCGCACTGAGATCTGAAAGAGTTAATCTGCCTTGAAAATTGCTCCTTGCTCCTGCAGCTAGAATGGCTTTGGCACTGGAACTAGCTCAACTATTTCTGGACTTCACAGATTTGGCCAAGTCTAGACATACCAAAGAGATCAGGTTAAACTGACTGAAATCTTCATTATTAGCAAGTTGTGATCTATGGGAAGAAATGGCTATTTGGAGCATTATTACTAACTATCATTCAGTTGAGTTTCCACTAGTGAAGTTAAAGCTCCAGACCAGTTTCTTTGGTTTTGTGCTTAGTGACCAGAGCTCAAGGCAAGAGTTTTCAAGAGCGAAAAGGCAGAAATGTAACACCCAACTTCACTACAGGGTTAGTTTCTCAAATAACACTGACTTTGAAATTCTGATTCTGGGCTGTTAATGTTGAGGGCCGTGATGTCCTGGTCAAAGAAGGCCTATGTTTGAGCTCCCTTCTGACAAATGCCCCTCCCTGAAGATGCGTCACTGTCTTTGATGGACATCAATCGAGTTCACAGTTTATAATGCTGTAACTCTGAGTAACTCCAGGCTTATAGACTTCAATGGCTTTGAACATGTTAATTACTGAGCCTTCAAATCAGCGGTGATCCTACCACCTACACACTGTAACCGAACTGCATAGTAGCCTCAGCCATCATGCCCAAAGCCTTTGAAACTCGGGTTCTTGAAAGACAGGGAAACAAACACCACCTAAGCGACGATTCATCCAGGGAATTTTCTCTTTTTGAATATTTTTCAAACAGGTAAAGAATTTTTCAGTTTTACTTATTGCTTCAGACTGTCCATTCTGATGTTGTTTTCATCTTTTTTAATGGATTTTTTCTGTCTAAACTGTTCCTCTTCCCTGCTGGAACAGGTTTTGCTCTTAGAACATGAAGGTGCTGACGTGGTGTGGTAATAGTTACACTAGAGCAGATGAAAGATAGCTGGGTGAAATCACAAAGTAAATGTGATATGGAAAAGAAGGAAGCTGGATGAATTTAAGTGTCCACTCAGGCCTTTCACGCGTTTTTTGTTCCTCTCAAATTTCACTGTCTGGCAAAGATTAGAATCGATCAGTTGCTGTTTTAAGGTACAAGTGTCAGTCTGAAAAACTCAGTTCTGTTTCCCGCGTGTTGTGTGGGCAAAAATTACCTTATGACAAGTAACTCAAGCACAGTATTCCAGTTCCAGGAGAGCTTACAAAAAGTTCTGGAAAATGATCCGTTGACAAAACACTTGAGTGGCATGTGGATGGAACGGATGCGTTGGGGAAGCATGTGGGCTTTTTGGTTTGACTCAGCTGCACTTAGGAGATCAGGGTTCGGAGTCTGTTTTGACGTGATGGGATGGGATGTGGAGACGGGTGACCTGAGTCTTGGCAGAGCTCCATTTGGTAAAAGATCTTACATTCTCAGAGATCTTTCCATTGCTCTTTCCATTGCCAGTAGCAGTCACAGTTTGGGGGGCAACTGTCCAAAAAGGGGTCATGTTTCACACTGGTAATCACACTGTAGCTCACATAATAAATAAGCAAGCGGCAAAACTCCCTTTTTCCCCTCTAGTCAGATGGACAGATACTACATAATTTTGTCTTTATCTGCCTGTTTATCCAAGTTCAGGACGCACGTTCCAGTTGGCAGTGAGTGGTTGCACGCTGACTCATGTGCAGTTAAAAATTCTGGAAACTTGATAAACTGGAAGCTTCAAAGGCATACAAGTTGGAAGCACAGAGTTCACATGAAGGTCATCTGAACCTGTTTCCTAGAGATGTATTGATAGCTGAAGGGGTTTCTGGCCACTGCCCAGAAATAGATCTCCTTGGGCAAACAAGAGTCATCCAATGGTGGAGTCATTTGGTGGTGGAACCCTTTCACGCGCGTGCAGGAGCAGTGATGTAGCTTGCAGGAAATGTCAGCACGTTTCAGTTTTTCCTGGCTGTTCAGTCTAGGGAATGGCGTAGACGGAGCGGGACAGCAGCCATATGCAGGAGATGGTATCAGCAGCATCAAGCCTCATCCAGGGTGTTGCTCTCACAGTAAAGAATGAGATCAATCAATCACAGATACTTACTGTGGACAACAGAGAGTGAGGAATAACCACATGGTCTCTACTTAAAAGTAACTTGGCTGAGTAATCTTGTATATTTTTAATTATTACAGAAACTGTGACTGTATGCTTCAAGTTTATTCTTTCATGTCTTTGCCAGACTTAAGTGGCTTCAAGCAGCTGTATCTGTGAAATCAAAGCTTTGTCTCTGAGCTTTTATAACGAGCGCAAGATTTCCGCTAGTTTTTACTGTTAGCTGTTCCAGTAGGATCCTCTCTCCAAACACACAGGAATCCACAGCCCTTACCAGAAAGCTGAGAGTCTAGTGAAGCGATGGGTGCCTGGAGACAGCAGAGGAAAGGCATGTGGTGGGTTGACCTTGGCTGGCTGCCAGGCACCCACCGAGCTGCTCTCTCGCTCCCCTTCCTCAACAGGACAGGAGGGAGAAAATAAGATGGAAAAACTCACGGGTCAAGGCAAAGGCAGTGAGATGTTAGTGTCATGAGCAAAACAGACTCAGCTTGGGAGAAATAGTTTGTTGCCACAATCAAAAATAGAGTGGGATAGCGAGGATCAAAGGCAAAACTAAAAACCACCTTTACCCCCTCCTCCCTTCCCAAGCTTAACTTGACTCCTTCGTTCCTGACTTCTGTCTTCTCCCCCTGGGTGGCACAGGGGGCCAGGGAATCACAGAATCACAGAATGATGTGGAGTTGGAAGGGACTTTGGGATATCATCTAGTCCAACCCCCCTGCCAAAACAAGTCCACCTAGAGCAAGTTGCACAGGAACTTTTTGTTCCTGCTTGTCATGTCTCCAGAGACAGAGACTCTGCCACTTCTCTGGGCAGCCTCTTCCAGGGCTCTGCCAGCCTCAAAGGGAAGAAGTTCCTCCTCATGTTTAGATGGAACTTCTTATGTTCAAGTTTGTGCCCATTAACTCTTGTTCTCTCACTGGGCACCACTGAAAAAAGACTGTTCCTTTCCTCTTGACACCCACCCTTTAAGTATTTATAGGTGTTGACGAGATCTCCCTTCAGTCTTCTCCAGACTAAAAAGACCCAAGTCCCTCAGCCTTTCTTCATAAGAGAGATGCTCCAGGCCCCTGATAATCTTTGTAGTCCTCTGCTGTACCCTCTCCAGTAGTTCCCTGTCCTTCTTGAACTGGGGAGACCAGAACTAAACACAGTACTCCAAATGGGGCCTCACCGGGGTGGAGTAGAGGAGAAAGATGACCTTCCTTGACCTGCTGGTAACACTCTTCCTGATGTGTGAGCTGCAGTCAGTCAGTTCATAGCAGCTCCTCACTGCCACTTCTGCCTCCCTGCTCCAGTGTGTGTCCCTCCCAGGGGAGACAGTCCTTTATGAACTGAGCAGTGTGAGTCCTCTCCACAAGGTTCAGTCCTCCAGAAGCAGAAGGCTCCATTGTGGGTCTCCTACAGCTGCAGTTCCTGACAGAGAACCTGCTCCAGGAGCATGGACTCTCTGCACAGGCTGCAGAGTGTGTATCTGCTCCAGTGTGGTTGTCTCTATTGCCTTGTGAGGATAACCTGCTTCACCATGGTCTCATCTATGGGCTGTAAGGGAATCTCTGCTCAGGTGCCTTCTTCCCTGACCTTGGTGCCTGCAGAGTTGTTTCTCTCACATATGCTCACTCCTCTCACAGCTGCTGTGCAGCATTTTTTACCCCTTCTTATATCTATTGTCAGAGAGGCACTATCAGCTTTGCTGATGGGCTCAGCTTTGGCTGAGCTGGAGCTCCATTGTAGAGTTGATGCTGGCTCTGTCCAACATAGAGGCAGCTTCTGGCATCTTCTCGCAGAGGCCACCCATGCAGCACCACTGCTACCAAAACCTTGCCACATAAAGCAATACAAGGGGATGCCTCCAACACACTTATTTTTTCGGAGGATCATCTACATCTGTCGGGGCAGATGATCAGAGGAGAGGAGGAGGGACCTCTAAGGTTAAGCCTGTCCTTCTTGGAGAAGAAAAACAAGAAAAGGAACATGAAGGGATCAATGAGATGGAAAAAATAAAAATCCCATTCAAAAGCTTATGGTTTAAACTCTGCTAAAAAGTCATGAGGCGTTGCTGTAAGGAGATGTCTCTGGAAGAGGAGAAGTTGTGGCCATAGAGAAAACAATAAGAGCTTGTGTCTTAGAAAATATCAAGAAGGAAGAATTGAAAGCATATGTATGAAACTTACTTCTTAAGATGAGAAAGAAGTAGGAGTAGCTATAGTATAGGTGGTGGTGTTGACATCAAGCAGAGAAGAAGGAGAGGAAAAGAATTGTTCACGGAAGGAAAACTTGGTACTGGCTGTGAAGTTTGCTACTCCAATAGTCTCTGAGAAAACATGCAGCAGATTAGACTGAAGAAGATGGGCCAGGAATATTTTACTCAGTTTCAGCTGCAAAGTTCCAGATTCAGCTTACTAGAGGTTCTTAGAGAAAGTAAAATTGTGAAGACAAGGAGATGACACGAATGTAACCAAAGTCGGGGTGCAGTATTGTCATGACTGGTGGTGGGTGGCTGTGCTGGGTGTTCTTGGTTCAATCTGCCTGCTCTAGAGGGATTTTGCAGAGATGTCAAGCTGCAGTTTTACTTGGAAGTTGAGTGTCCTAGACCTGAAATTACTGAGAATTACTGAGTAAAACCCTCAGACCAAGGGTAAGTTGAATAAGAGGAGGTGCCAGAGAGCACAAATTGTATAACCAGCTTCCATTCTGCTGAAAATAGGATCTGGCAGATCATTCTTATGGTTTTGGCTCAAAATGAACCCTGATCAGTCAGCTGTCAGTACACTGCCTCCTTTTAATTACTTGGACTAAATTTTAAAGTTAATTTGCAAACACTTGAAGTCAGAATAATTAAGTCTGTTAGACATACTGGGGTAGAAGTAGCTAAAAAGGCTCAGCATTTAGGCAAAGCGAGTCTCTCAGCTTTTGACCTGCCCAGCTGAGCAACCAGAGAGGAAGCACATGTCTGGCACTGACGCCAAAGTCCTGTGAGACACAGTTTGTACTGGATTTCTACCACCTGGTTGTTGCATGACTTTTTTATTCTTAATTTAAGGCAAAAAAAAAAAGAGAGAGGAAAAAATAACTTGAGAGCATCATACGCATGACAGGCACACCTAAGTCTAGGTGATATTCAGCTCAATCCTGCAAAACTGTATAGCTGAAGGAATGGACAAAATCCATATGCTGCAAAAATGCTTGTGAGGAAGACACAGACAAGTATAGCAGCTTTAATAGGGAAATACAAACAGGTCAGTTATGAGTGAACCCTGCCATGCATGGGCTGATGCATGGCAGAGGACATGCCAGGGATGGGGAGCGAAGCTGTGGGGGAAGTCTCTGTAGCAGGACAACAGGCTGTGAGGAGAGCAGAGAAGAACAGTTGGGGGTCTTCCTGGCAAGGGAGAAGGAAATAAGGTAGGTGAAAATCAGTCCAGCCGTGTGGTCTCCTCGCAGAAGTAGTGGAAGAGCAAAGGGGAGACCAAGGTGGAGGCAGGTGGGGCTGAAATGCTGGGCAGCAGGCAGGCTGTGGCACCAGCAGGAACAATGATAGGAGGTGGAGCTGCTCTGCAGGTGGCTCTGGGCACACAGAAGGACAGGAGGCATTTCCCTCTTCACAGAGAGAGCCTTAAGAGACGGGGGATCTCAGGAGGGTGAAGGGCTGTTGAGGCGACCAAAAGAAAGGTCCTGGCTGCTTACATTGTAGGTACTTATTCTCTGCTCCCTCTGTGTTTCTGAATGTTTTCTCCTCTCTTCTTGCCCCATCTTCCCTTTACGCCCCATGGCAGAGTGCTTGGCTGGTACTGATTCATCCTTATAGCCCGTCCTTTGTAAATGTCTTTAAAACCTACACTGGTGCATAACCATGGGCATAGACTCCCAACACAGATTATTTGGCTTGCTAGGGTCATAGCAAGACGCCTGTAAGATCAGCCTAGAAAAGTGCCCTGGCTCCTTGTGGCATCCCCAGATCCAAAGGGCTGCTGCCTCTGGAGGAAAATCCAGCACCATTACACCCATGGGGATACATATCTGCCGGCCAGTGAGACAGCGCCGGTGGGTCTGTGCCCAGGACTGGTGTGGGGATTGCTCTCCTCCAAGAAATGGAGCCACCTCTTCACCTCTCTCATTGCCAGCCCAGGCGCAGAACTGGCCCAGCTTGCCCAGTGCCTGGAAGCCAGTGGCATCTCTGCACAGAACTGGATGACTCTTAAATTTGAATGATGGGACTTTGCCTAAGTCTTTGGTCTTTGTCCTTTTCTCTGGCTGGAACCCCATCCTTTGCTTCCAGACCTGCTCACAGATCGCCTCAGCGCCATGAGTGCACTTCCCAGGGAAGAGGGGCTGGGGTGCAAATCGAAAGCTTGCAAATCCTTCACTCCTAAGGGATTTTTGAATATGCATTAACAGGGCCAAATGGAAAGGTAGACAACCTTTGCAGAGCACCTCAAAATCACACTTTATAATCATTCTGCATTGCCTCTGTGCCTTGCTTGTTGTGGACATGTTAAAGTAATCTGGGAGGTAATACAGGTGTTATTGTTTAGGGTAATTTCACAACATGTTCATTGAGTAGTGGGTTCCTTCGGGAGGGTGGAACTAGTCCCACCATTTTACTTGCAATGCATGGATGTAAATACAGATTTACAGTCCACCCAGCGCAGTCAAACTCTTGTTAAGCCACAGGCTCGAAGAATATAAAATGTGCACTGTGTACAGGCAGTGAAATCCTAGATAATGTCTATTTTTCTCGTACCTCAAGTGAACAGAGGACTACTAAAGAATATAGACTGTTTTAACCTCCTGTAGTAAAGTGAAATCACTTAAATATATCTGAACGCTCCCATTTTGCCCATTCCATAGAAGCAAGGTTTAAGTGGTTCCCAGATGCTACACCCTCCTGAGTTTCTAGGCTTGGGGATTTTTTGGTACTGTGTATTCCTTTCCTGTTCTGCCATCCATTGGTTTGTGGTTTGACTGTTGTGAGCTTGCCCTGGCAGGGTGCTTGCAATTCCCTGGGGTACGGAGGTAAACCCAGTCCAGGAAACCCTTAATGGGCAGCAAGGAGGGGAAGGTGGTAGAAGAATTTCTTTGGAGAGTCTTTGCAGCTCTTTGTGTTGCTCTTCCACAAAGAAAATCCACGTGTCGGGGTCTGCTAGGCTTTAGGTGTAGATAACTGATGCCGCTAGGTTTACCCAACTACTTTTTAGGGCTGCTTCTGTCTTAAAGCAGGCCTCTACAGTGCCTTTTTATGTGGAAATCTTGTAGCTGGGTGTGGTGGGGAAGCCGTTCAGTGACTCATACTGCAGGGAATTCCCTGATGAATTGGAGTATTTTTACTTCTGGGCTTGTGCGCAGTTTCCTTCACCGCCAGAGTGAGCGGCTGATAAGAGCAGCCTACAAAGGGCCATTCACCGTTCAGCTGCCGCGTGTTAAAACAGGGTGTTTATGCTTTGCCAAGCCGAAAATCCACCCCACGTTAAGGCGGTAGGTTCACGCTATTTTCATCGGTCGCCATCCCAGGTGCTCCGAGTGTCACCGCGCTGGGGGCGGGGAGGGTGGGTGGAAGAATTTTAAAAAAAAAAAAGGGCAAAAGGCTGAAGTGACTGGTGGTGAAGTGCACCCAGGGCCCCGGGATGGCTATAAATAACAGCCATCGGTGTGTAAATGTCAGGCTTCCTGACAAAACACGGTGTCTTCGAGCTGGCGGCTGCCCCCATGGCCTCCTGGTAGCACAGCGCCAAGCCCGGGCACAGTCAGAGAGCCCGTGAGGAGCAGGGGGTTTCTCGCTGCCCCCCTGCCACTGGAGAAGGAGGAGGAGGAGGGTTCTTCCTCCAGCCCTTGGCTCGAGTCCCCAGGTGAAGCCTTGGCTTTTGTTGGGAAGACTGCTGCTGGCACGGAGGGAGCGGGGCAGTCTGCCGGGGACTCGGCACGGAGTCCCCTGTGGTTCTTGTGCCCCCATGTTTTTATTTTACTTTTGTTAAGAACAAACAAACAAACACAAACAAAAAAAAAAACCAGCCAAACAAAATGAGCAAACCAGAAAATAAACCAGACCCAGTATAATACCTTGAGAGAACTTCTTAGCTCTTTAAAGAGGTGTCATTCTGTTCAAAATATCACACCATGAATCTTTTTAAAAAACGCCCAAACAAAGCCAGGCGTTTGGTTTGGAGAAGACACTTCTTATTACTCGGTAAAAGTAAATAGCGAAATGAAAGGGAATGAAATGAGACCTTTGGAAAAGCTGTTTTCTCCCTTTTCCTCCCTGCCTCCTCCTCTCCTTCCTCTCCTGCCTCAATCTGCCCCCCCCCCAACTTCCCCCTCCCGGTATAACAACTGCCCATTTGGGTACGGTAATTCCAGAGAGTAAACTTTAACGGGAATGCCTGAAATGTGTCTGCTTCAGCTCGGTGTTATGTCTGTAATTTGAATTATTTGCATTTTGGAAAGGTATAAATTGCTCTGGTGTACTTTGGTTGGCGGGGGACCAGGAGGGAGTTGCCTGGGGGCGGGCTGGTGGCCCAGGCGGGCGGCTGCAGATGTGGCAGGCGTACAATGGAAACTTTTGTGGTGGAGCAGCCCGGGCTCCTCCAGCCCAACGCTGACGGGAGGGTCCCCGGCTGTGGGCACCGGGGGGCAAAACCCTTCTCTCCGGTGCGGGCAGGTTGTCTGGATGCGTCAGGCTCCCACAAACCCTTCTGGAGCCATTATTCCTTTCTCTTATTCTTTTTTCTTTTTTTTTTTCTTTTTTTTTTCTTTTTTAATAATTTCAGCTGAACTGTGTAAACCTGCAAAACATGTTTACTGTAAGAGGTTGACGTAGTGGTCTAAGGTTTCCCTCCTGGAGCTGATCCCAGTCCGTGGGCGTTGAGATTTCCCTCTTGGTTCACCAGACGTAATATGAGGAATTGTCTTTTTTTTTTTCTTTTTTCTTTTTTTTTTTTTGTGTGTGTCTGCTTCATAACAACTTTTCCTCCCCGGGTTTTTGTTAAATGAAATGTCACTAGCTGTTAATGAGTTGTCTATTCCCTACTTCTTCCCTCTTTTCCCCTTCCCCTCAGTCGCTGAGCTGCCATGGTCTGGACAGTCTCAGGGGAATTTCTTGGAGCGAAACCTGCATTGTTCTTACTCGCTTCCAAAGACGAGCCACGGCTCTGGAGTTTTATTTTCCTAATAGTTTAGATTACAGCAGTTAAAATATTTCTGAACGAACTCTCTTTGTCATCATAAAAATTTCAAAAGCGCATACAGGCGGTGCTGCGTGAAGTAATTGAAAGATTAGCTAGAGATGGAGTCATTTTGAATTTTACTGAAGTATCGGCAGGAAATAAAAAACAGAAACCTGAATCAGATCATTCGTCTTGCAATGCAGAAATTAAACATAGAAAAAAAAAAAACCAAAACCCTGAACTTCTGGTAATCCATTTACGGAGGCAAATTGAACACATGTTAACTACTAGTCTGGATGTCTGTAGATTTAAAAAGAAAACCAAACTCCACCAACAAACCCCTCATAGAGCAGAAGTTCCTGGACTTTGCAAAATGTGTGATAGTGTCGGTGTTGAGTTGCTTTTATAACTGATTGAATTAATTGGGAGGGGGGG